>QFDD01003156.1:0-23586 GCA_006871305.1 Vachellia collinsii | reverse complement strand
AAAGACAACACCCCCCCCCCCCAAAAAAAAAAAACCAGAAAAAAGGGAAGGGAAGAATAAAGGCCGAAAAAATTGAGCAATCATTTTCTTTAACACAACTAGGCCAAACAAGCTCTAAATCATCAGACCTTTTATTTCCTTTGCACATGGACATAAAGGTGCATGTACACATCCCTCACATTATTACTAAATTATTTTGCCCTGCAGCCAACTTGTGAATTTTATGTTTGTACATGCTTATATACAAATTTATTTTGCTGTGTCTCTAGACTTGAGTATGAGCTAGTGCTGGCCAAGCTATTTATTTTTTCTGACTTCGATGTTGTAGGAAATTTCAGTTTTACGGAAAGAATTACAGTCAAGTATGCTGGAGCTGCAGCAATGTATTTTGTGTCCAAGAATCTGAAGAAGAAGTACAACATTACTGATGAACGTGCTGCTCTCTATGAGGCAGCAGAAACATGGGTGGATGCTCTAAATGACCGGGAATTCCTTGGTATGCTCTCTATGAGGCAGCAGAAACGTGTGTGAAAGAAGTTATGTTCCCTTTGAAATAGCATGCGATTCTTTTAATCTTTTGAAAATTGAGGTCCTGCTATCCCGGTTTAAGATTGAATCATCTCCAACTGCTAAACAGCCTGTGCAAGATGGCATTAATTTGTGCCGCTTTAAACTAGCTCTTTATCTTCAAAATATATTTATGCGGACGCAATTTCTCACTTTAAGGAAATATTGTGGTGAATATAGTGGTATATGTTTTCAGGTTTTATATATTTCATTCATAAAGTTGTTATACTCCCTCCCTCCAAGTATGATTCTTTTCTTCTTTTCCTCAGGAGGATCCAAGCCTAATTTGGCTGACCTGTCTGTCTTCGGGGTGCTGCGACCAATTCGCTATCTTAGGTCGGGCAAAGATATGGTAGAACACACTCGTATTGGTGAGTGGTACACGAGAATGGAGAATAATGTTGGGCAATCTTCAAGAATTTAAGCCTAGACTGAGTATCCTCGAGTTCGGACCTTTCCCTCCCTTGTATTCTCGGGGTTTTGTACCACATCCACTTTATTTATTGGAAGCAAAGACGGATGGATATGTCCCAGAACATTTCAAAAATATACTGGGAGGCGGTGATAGTCGTATATAGACGTAAAACTTATCGAAACGATTAATTCTTTCAACAAATTAATTTATATTTATTATAGATGCATTTACTTCTGACCCATCTTATTGAGCTGTATGATAGAATAAAAACGAAACAGTTTGACAGTGATCATAGCGAAATAGGCAGCACATTTGAACACTCCTGCTGTTGTTATCTGTTATTTGTATTCTTGCTTACGCGTTGAGGCCATACCTTTTAAATTGAATCTTCCATATCCTTAGTGATGTCGATATCAATGGATGGCATTGATATTCTTACAAAAACTGTAGGGAGAAATACTGTAAAATTCCAAGAAAAGAGTGTAATGATAAAGAAGTTCCAATAATAAATAAACTTCTCTGTATTAAAACTAGTAATTGTGTCTTGATTACTTATTACAAGACTTTTTAGGGATTGCATTTTTTCTTTTGAAAATTACAGAGATTCTCCCAAAACTGAAAAGCATTCCACTGGTTCTTCTATTTTTTTTTTTTTTTGCCCCTTACAAAGCGATTGATTCATAAAGGACACAACTCCTGTATATGTAGCTTGACAAACAGAAGTTAGTACGTCAGTCAAATGCTAAAAGCTCCTCAAGCTGTTCCTCCGTCCAAAGAGGGATTGAATGATTTGGGATTAGGATCTCCCTATTCGTGTCCATTTGTTTTATTGACCCCGTTTCCTGACCATGAGATTCAGATTCATCAACCAAGTATGCTGATGAACCATTGTTGTGAGCAGTTCGTGCTGAACTGTCTCCACCCAGTTGACAAGGGTTTGATTGGTTTTCCATCTCAATCTCAAGTTCACCGTCACTGAATGCTTCCATACCGTCAATGATACTGACATGCTCAGAATGGTTGCTTCCTAAATTGTCTTTCGCCCTGATGCTTCCTGAACCCTTTTCATCTCCTTTTTGCTTATCAACAACTTCCGTATCTTTAAGTCCCAAATGTCGGGAGGGATTGGAATTAATTTCCTCCGTTCTTTCCAGTGGCAGAGACAAAGTATTGTCGGGTAATTTTTCGTTGCCTTCTGTCGCGAAGGCTAATTATGAGCACATATGTATTGTACGAGTGTAAACAGTAAGGCATCAGAATAAATAGAACGCGTCATCGCCAAGAGAAATGGAAGGAAGAACTAACAAGAGAACGGGGTCCAGATTGATATTAATACCTATGAAAGGGGCAGTGCGTCTTAAACTTGTTGAATGCATTTCTGATGCAGGCTCGCTGCCCTCTGAAAATATCTGTTCAGAGCAGTTTATTAGCGAACTAACAAAAACTCAATAGATCGAAAGGAAATGCAAGGAAAAATATCTCACACTATTGCATTCGAAATTCGAAGCGATTGAGGATTCGCTCTCAATGATATTGCTTCAAAATCAAATACAAAAGCGTCATCCAAGATTGCTTCCATCCCTTTTTAAGGAACTCATTAGACAAGTGAAACGTCCCCATTCAAGGCTTCCAGCCAATAAGGCAATAACCCATCATTTTGAGGCCGGGAGGCTGTGCCCATTATCCTAATTACTCGGGTAAATAGATATAGTAGGATTTGCTACCACTACCCACTCAATCACGATCAAACACTGCTTTCGTCTTTATGAAGTTCTAAACGCTGAATGGACGCACAACTGATCATTTTCAGCCGATTAGGAGACAATCTAATTCAATTTGTGCAAGAAGATCGAGGCCTTAAGCCCTCTTCGTTGCTGCCAACTCTGATCGACAAACACATCAAATCTTGGCAGTTTTTTATCCCTCCATTAAGATCATATATGCCTTTCACAAACTTTTCCGGGTCTTTTGTGCCATTCTAGTTGATTCAGCTGAATCCCTGAATGAACTGACAACATCAATCATGCTTCAAGGTTGTATTGATGGTCTTTCAAAATTGGCAACCTAAGTCAGATGCATATACATCCATATATATTCCAAATATGGCGGTTTAGAACAGAACAGAGAATGAAACTGGGTGAGCCTGGTGAGGAGGTAAAGCTTAGTGCTTGAGAATGCTTATTGCTGGTAGGAGGTAAAGATTAGTGCTTTATAATGCTTATTGCTGGTATCGATTAAGGTCAGAGTGGATAGTAGATCTAAATGAAACGTGATACAATACGACTTGCCGTTAGAGGTTCTATATTGAACGGGTTAAACGTGAACATGAAGATGATCCCATACCTTGACTATGTTGCGCAATGTTATATTCAGATAACAAACAGAGCAAGAGGGGGAAAATACAGCAACCTGAAATAGAGGACAGGTTGGTTTAATCAAGCAAATTTGGTCATCAGATTCAAAGTTGCCACCAGGACAACGAAAGTACAATTCAACGCAATACAAGGAAGCATTTGTTGACACAAAATGTTTCTAGATTCAAATGAGTAAAAGACCTTTTGGAGAACCAAAACCGAACCAGCTTTTATACCATTCCCCAGTTCTCCTTCAGTGAAGACTTTACGATGTACGCTAACATCAATTGTACCAGAGGGATCCTGAAATTCAAACTCAGGCACCTCAGATATTATTATCACGGGAAGAACGAGAAAGACAAACCACGAGAGCATTTTCGGATGCACCGCATTCACGATTCCCAGTATACCTTTAAGGTCACCATTAAATCCCCCAGACCATTTGGAGTGCAGGATTTGATAACGGCAACGACCTATTTCCAAGCAACTAAGTATTTAAAAGAAACTCGTATGAAACTTTCGAATTCAACGCAGTCCTATATACAAGTATATAGTGACTAACATAAAATCGTCTTTCGAATCATTGACAATACCTGACCTACTCGTTCAATATTGGTTTGCTTCTTAATTGAGCCCAAAGGCGTACCAAATGCCACACTACTACGATCAACCATGCCTAGAAAAACCGAAAGAAAAGGATAACTGAACTTAACCAAGCATGTACTAGCCTCGGAATAGCATTTCCATAATCAGTGGTTGATTTAGAAGATGATAGATAATTTCAAAGGTAAATATGCAGGGAAATGTAGGGGGAACCTTCTCGACGAAGCCAGCCCAGAGCACAGTGCCAGGCATTGGTGCTAAAATCGTGATAATTATTATCGCCATTTTGAACAACCCGCCTAATGAATTCTTGCGTGGGAATGGAGTCGGCGGCATCTTCCAATAAACTCTGGTGACCTAGAGCTCTGCGCTGCATCGCAGCCTGAACGACACCGGCAGGACCGGGAATGAGGCGATGTGGAAGAGCAGCTGGCCTGGCCTGCGGTAACAGAGATTGGGAACGGGAAGCGGTTAGGGTTTCCTGGGAGGAATGAGGATTGCGTTGAAAAATTAGCAGCTGCTGCGAAACATGGGAGGCTTTGGGTGGCGAATCGAGGTGGTGGCGTTTGCAAGGGCGGAGGAAAGAGGATAGGTCGGAATCGTCGATGTCAAGAGCTTCCCAGGGTTCCATTATGACATTTCACCTTCGCGTTTCCGTCTGAGTGAGGGTGGGCTTAAAACCAAAACAAATCAAAAGCGGAGGTGCAAGCGCGGGAATCTGTTCAGTTGGATTAATCCAGTCGAGGGATTTGGACTAACTTTTTCTCAACTGAATTTACAATGGAACGTAATTTTATCTTAATTTAAGTAAAAGTGTTTTTAAAATTGATCTGGATGTTTAACAACTTTCAAATAAGTCGATTTAAATAAAAGTGCTCTTTTTTTTAAAAAAAAAAAATTGAGTGAAACAATAGAACTATGCCGCCTCAACCGCATCATTTGCTAGAAAATATGTCAAAGGAGGTAAGGGTATCTCAGCCTACCCAATTGGGCACACCTCCTTACAAGTGTTTGCTGCCAGGTGAAGAGCCACACGATTCCCCTTCCGAGGAGTAAATGTAACCAGAAACCCAGCTTTAGATGACAGCAAAGTCAAGCTATCTTCGATGATGCCAATGGAGCCCCAGTCGCCTAGGTTCGTTTGGCATTTTTTACAGCAATTTCTAATAATTTGGCTATCAGTTTCAAAAATGATATTTTGGTTGCCCAAATCTTGTACTATCATTAGAGTTCGCTTCATTGCTAATGCTTCAGTGGTAAAGGCAGATATTAACTTCACTTTGTCCACACCCCTTATCTAAATACCCTATTTTCTCTCCGGGCCTCACAAAAATGATGATAATAATTGAGAAAATAATAATTCATGGTTATAATGGAAAATCTTTTTTAAAAATTGTCATGATTAGTTTATTATTAAAATTTTGAAAAGTTTTACTTGCAGTAATTTCAGACAAAATCTTATTTATTATGTTGACTCCCAAATTAAAAAATATTATTAAAAAATTAAAAAATGTATTAATAGTGATTGGATTTAGATTAGAAACGTTTGATTTTTGCTCATCAAGAAAAAAATATTAAAAAATAAAAATAAAAATTAAAAAAAAAAATCCATCATTTTTGTTGATTAGCTTTAAATTAAGTAATTTTATTAACAGGAAAAATATTTAAAAAATAAAAAGAAAAAAAATTAAAAAAGATAGTGCATAAATGATCAAACTCTAATTGCTACCTATAAAAAGGAGAGTAAGGGTTGAAGAAAGGGATTGATCTTTTTTGAGGAAGAAAGAAGCAATAGAAGTGTAAGAGAGATAACACCCTTCTTATTCATCCTACATTATCATTCTAAATGGTTCTTTTATTAGTTAAAGAGATAAGATACTAGAAAGTATGCCCTGCTTCATTGTAAATTATGTTTTCAATATTAGTCTTCGAACATGCAATAACTAATCATTTTGTATTTTCCACCTCTCTCTTTCTTGTTTGCATAGGTCAAATGCGGATAGAGGTTTGAAGTAGAAAGTTGTTTATATTTTAAAAGAGACTGATCACTACAGCCTCTAAGACAAGAGCTAAAGTACACCAAAAAAGGTTTTCACGTTCTTTGTATCAATTAATTAATTGTTCGTATTGATCATTCAAATTTATATCATTATATTATAAGCTGTGTGAGATCCTCAGGTATACTAATATGGGGTGATCATTTTATCTTATAATTCAGACTCAATTTTTATAAATGAAAATAATTCTCTTTTTTATAAAGAAAAAATAAAATTTCAAAATATTTTATGCTGTGTGAGCTTTTATTTATATTTTTATTCATTTTTTGTGGGTAATTATAATATTTCAAGGCCATATTATTTTTAATAGTTAACTTAAGGTAACCGTTACTATGAACAGGTGTTGTGAGGTGCTTAACATCTTTCTCATACACAATCGACTCTCGAATCTTTTCTAATTTAAATATATCACTCTATTTTTAGGTTTCCAATATCCTTTTAAAATTTTAGCAGCGGATCCTTTGTTTTTCCTTGTCTAACGGGGGGAGACCGAAATTCTGGTGTTATACCCCATTTAAAGTCACCCAAATAATCACAGCACACGGTAGTTATTGATGCCTCCCTACCACTCCCAAAGAAATACCCGTCAATGTTAACCACTAAAGCAGTTGTCGGTGATGCTGTCCATGAGGGAGGATGAATATCTATATTGTGTTCATGAGTAGTTGGCGGTGTTGCCGTTTCCTCCCAAAGCGTAGCTGCTACTTTAGTTGCTTGCTCAATGACACAGCCAGTATTTGGTGTAATGCCGTGAAATAGTTTTTCATTATGACCCTTCCATATTAGCCACAACAACCAACTTATCAGGGCTATATCATAGTCAGATAGGGGCTGCAATTATCAATAGTTGATTGCCACTAAGTTATCAAGTCAGAAATGTTGTTTGTATCAAGCCTGAGGCTTAAATTGCAGCCAAACCATACACATCTCACCCATGGGCATTGAAAGAACAGGTGTTCAACTGTCTCTACCTCTACTTCACATATAAGACATAGCTCAGTGCTATCCCTGAGTCTTTGAATTAATGCCTCATTAGTTGTTATTGCACCTTTCAATACCTCCCCAAGAAATTCATAGCTCTAGGAATGGACTTCACCTTCCAAGTCTTCTTCCTTACACTCTTTGCTACTTGGTTTGATGGTCCGCCCCTCTCCCTTGCCAAGGTTGTTATACCTTTAGCTAAGTTGTTCCCCAATTTAACTATGTACACTCCATTGGTTGCAGGGGTCCAAATCAATTTTTCTTCCTTTGTGACAAGGGGTAAGTGAATGTCCGTAATGGTGCTGATGGCGTCTATGTTAACTAGTCCCGCAATACTGGATAGATCCTGGCTTCTATACTCATCTCGTATCAATTCAGAGACGGTTTGGTTTTAATTTTTTAGATCCTCTCTGTCAATAGTTAGCTGGTATGTTGGGAGGCCAGGTATCCATTTATCTTTCTAAATGCAAGCTGTTAGTCCATTCCCAATCTACCAACCCAAGTTATCTTTAAGAAAAATCTCTCCTATCAACTATACTCGACCAGCACCAAAAAGCTCTATGCCCTTTCCTTACATCAAGGAAAATACCATTTGTAAAGTATGACACTTTCAGAACCTTAACCCATGGGTCATTTGGGTTGTGAAGCATTCACCATGTTATTTTGGCTAGCAGAACATTATTCAATCAAAATATTTCAACTAATTTTTTTTATGGAATTCAAATTTCATAAATTTCTCTTATTATTTTTTTTATCTTCTTAACTTATCATAATAGATATTCGTATAATCCACAAAAAATGATGGTCAGAACGTTTTATTTGAAAAGAACACAGGTGATGTGAAAACTGGGAAATATATAATTATTTCTCTTTGCAGCTTAATCCAATAATAATGCCAACAAATCCTCTTTCGCCTAAAAAAGAATTCCAATAAAATCGTATATCCCTTTGCATAGGATGCCATGTGTCTTTTTTTATTGATAGAGGGTGTAGCAATTTTCATACAAAAATAAATGACAAATTTAGTTTTTAAAGAATAAAAAGTGACGTCTAGAAATGAGCAGGTCGATTGAAGAATTACGATTGGCACGACTCTCTAACATCTTAATTCTTATATCTTAGAGTTGCAAGTTACGGGATTACGGCGATTGAATTAGGCCAATGGAGACGGGCCACGTTGAAGATAGCGTCATTTACCGAGAGCCCGAGTCAACGGCTATCGGCATCCAAATTTGCCAGGAAATCCTCCCTTCTTCGCAAACTCAACCCTTTTCTTCTCCCCTGACTCTGCCTTTTTCTTCTTTCACACCCTCACGACCTCACAGGCCAATCAAGTTTCCCACTTGTCAAACCCCTAATCCCAGCATTTCCCTTTTATAAATAATTTCCCCCATCGATCTACCCGTGTTTGTTGCCAATTTCATCTCAGACAAAATCAAAGATTTAATGAGATGAAAGAGGTGGAAACTTGGATATAGATAGACCGAGGCGTGATCGAGACCAGAATTTCTCCGGGCACGGATGGATAGTCTGATCGGCCTTCTAAGGGTTCGGATCAAGCGTGGGGTTAATCTCGCCGTTCGTGATGTTCGTAGCAGCGATCCCTACGTCGTCGTAAAGATGGGCAAACAGGTGAGTGCTCTCTTTTCTCCTTCTCCTCACATAACCCTTTATGATGAGTATTCTCTCTTGGCTTCAAATTGTGGATCCTTTTGGAAACTGTTTTTTAAACCCCCTCGATCTGCTTATACCCGACTGCCATAATTCAATATAGCTTTGGTTGTTTTTATTTTGGAGCATTCATTCACAATTACAAGTTGCCCTCCCGTTGATTCCAGGGATTGCCGTTCATGCACCCTTTGTTTATTTATCTATTCATTTTCCTGAGAAGTAACAGTTCTTTCACCTTGGGTCTCGTCCCTAGTGATTTGAATCTAGAAATAAATAGGAAAGCATGAATGATAGTGGTCGTAGTGAATAAGCATAAGTGATGGCTGGTTTTACAGAGACTGAAGACTCGGGTGATAAAGAAATGTGTGAATCCAGAGTGGAACGAGGACCTGACGCTTTCAGTGACGGAAGGAGACCGGCCAATAAACCTGACGGTGTATGACCATGACACGTTTAGCAAAGACGACAAAATGGGGGAAGCAGAGTTTGAGATAGGACCGTTTATTGAATCGGTAAAGATGAGGCTGGAAGGGCTGCCGAGTGGGACGGTGGTGAGAAGAGTTCATCCGAGTAGGAACAACTGCCTGGCGGATGAGAGCTGCATTACGTACAACGAAGGTAGGATTGTGCAAGATGTGGTGCTCAGATTACGTAATGTTGAATGTGGTGAGCTTGAAATCCAACTGGAATGGATTCGTGTTCCTTCCACTTCCCGATCTACATAGCCACTTTTTCTGTTCTACTTGCCATATTATATTCTCTTTGTTGCTTTGTACCTCATACTCTGCTGCTATTTATCGTCACTGTATCTATATTTTTCCCCGCTTCTTTTCACTCCCTTCAGTTTCCTTCTCCGCATGCCTTCAAACGCGTTCTCGCTCATCAGTACATGACTCCTTTTGTAACCAAATGACCCTGAACCAGCAAATTTGTACACTTTATGCATATAGAGGGAGACATATATATATCTGGGAGAACTGTAGAAGGAATTAATTACTGATAAGTTTCACAACACATGTTTTAATGCAATGTTACATTCTGCTCATTTATTGGGGGACTTTGTTAATTATATTATTTTTTTTAAGATCTTGTAATAGATTTTCTCGTATTTTTGCTCTCCTGACTCGACATTTATTTTGACGGAAATGAAGCTGGAATGATTTTTCCTGAGTGACTGGCCTTAAATGTGCTCCACAACTTGGACACATGGCTGGTCTACGTTAATGAGAATGGCTTGATGTGCTGTGCGTTAGGGAGCAGGAACCCACTCATGAGTCATGACGATGCCATTGGCAGCATGATTTGGTTTCAATATTAGTCTTTTTAACATGAACATATCCTCATTCATATTTCTTTAAGACAGGTAATAAATTCATTTTTAAAATTTTCATAAAATCATATCGTCATTTAGTTTGTTTGTCGAGTATAACATAGCAACGCCAGGACAAAAGCATTTCAGTGCAGGCGGTGAAAACGGGCTAGTTTGATGCGGAATGAAATCAAAAGGCATAGCGTGTAAGGGATCATGTTAAAATGACTCATGATTTGATCGAAGAATTGAATTGACAAATGTACAATCCATATGTGCTAATGGGGTTTAATTTAAGTGGCAAGAGTCTATATCATACTCCTCAAGGATACACGTAGAGATCCTACTATCAATGTGTGTGTACATTTGTAAACACCATTTGAATCTTAAAGTTTGTCCAGACCTTTGACAATTTCTTGCAATCCAACTCACAAGTTTTGATTTCCACACTCCTTAAAAAGGATTTTTTTTCCTTACCTAGTCCCTGAAACCGAGCATCATTCTTTTAAATTCCTTCAAAGCCAGTGCAGTCAACCTTGGGGTAGTGTGTTTGAAATTGGATGTGAATCCACATAAACATGCTTCATTCCCCCTGCAACGCCAACTTGGTCTCTAGATCAGCAAAACCAATGCGATTGCATAACTTAGCTCGTAAGGAAGCACCTTTTATGAGTTGCCTTCGTATCTTAATTGCTAATCTCTCTCCAAAATATATATATATATATATATCATACTAGCTTTTAGTGAGACACGATGTTATTGACGGTCTTTCGCCTTGTCTGAAATTTGTTATCCAGATCTCCAGTATTTGGTCAGATGCATGCATTGGAATGTCTTGATGTTGCTGTATTTTATGTCTAAATTTGCAGAATCATTTATACACTATATTATCCTTCATTCTCGTTATGTATAAATAAATGGTGGTGACTGGTGGGTGTTAGACAGTAGTCACCCCCGGGGGGTTTTAATCAAACCCATTAAAATATGAAATGGCTCGAAATTTTGAGGGGCAAGAGATTTGTTTTGTGTTTATGAAGCCGAGAGATAACATATATTCATCCAAGGAGCAGAGAGGGAGGCGAACAAGACAAACAACCATTGAGATGAAAACAATCGTAACACTAAAATTAATAAACAAAATGGATACATTAATTCCATTTATGCTCATAGGAAACACAAAAATCCATATCGGAGCGTGCAGCTAAGCTTGGTGTTTGGGGTTTTGAATTATCTAAGAGTTGTATGACTGACACGCCAATCACTGTTACTATCTCATCTTCATCATTAACTCCAAAGCGTGCTTCAGTTATCACTTCTATGTCCACCTTTTTTTAAAATTAATCTACTAGAACGTAGTACTATATATTAATTGCTGCACTGTGATTCTGAGCCTGGAATGAAGAGTTGCAGTAAGCAGTAACTCATTTTAATTAATGGAGAAGCTTCATAAGAGTAATATTACGCCTCATCTCAAACAAAAACCTTCTCCACCGCCTATAAATTCACCCGTGCCTGTCTGCTAATTAAGAGCTATAATGAAAAGGGTCAAAAAAGAGCTGCTCATTTTTGTTGTTGATAATAGTCTGGTAACCTGATCAATAATTGCCTTTAACCACGAGAGACGTTAAGGTTTGGGTCCTTTTGTTTAGCATACAGGCAATAGTTCCTTTTGTTAAGCATACAGGAAAAGTGGAGTAAAGGTTGTACGCTTTTCAGTAACATTCTCTTTTTTACAGCTAGCTCTGTTCTCTGCTTTTGTTGGATAGGATCTTTTCAAAATACAAGCTTTCTTTTTACTTGACTCACTTTCTGTTGCTTTCGTGCTAGTTGGTAATAGAATAGAATGAAATTGGCAAGAGGGGAAAGAGAAGAGAGAAAAATAAAATAATGTAAAAGGGGACATCTTTGGTCAGTTCAGTAAATATTCGGGTGATGAGTAATGTAAGATTTTACCATGATGATGCTTTTACGAAAGGCGAGGCAGGATTAGCAGGAACACTATCATGATGCTTCACATATATTCCTTTTACCACTCTATTTTACAAAACCTCATTTATTATCAACTACTTCCACCCTTTTCCTCCTTACTACATTCTGTGTAAATTAATTGATTTCAATATCAAATTTAACATTTAAAAATTAAAGAGCAGACTATATTATTTACCTTTTTTTTTCGGCCAACGACTATATTATTTACTTAGGAGTTGTAAGTGATGTGATTTATATATCAAACTTCACATGATGTGCAAGCATATACCATCTGGTTCTAGTAATTATAACGCCAAGGCATGCCAAGCCATATGCATCATCAGAAAAGTCATTTGGACTGTGCTAATGTTGTGTTCTGGGTTCGCACTTCGAAACTGTTTCATGAAATGCTGTTCTGAATCAGGCTCAGAACTCTTTTTATGCTTTTTCTTTGCTGTTATATTATTCTTACTACTATTTTTAAACTTTCCAAATGTTCCTCCCCACACCTAACCTCACTCCTGGCCTGAATTTTTAAATCATCGATTATGTCTACAATCCATTATTTAAATACGAGAAGTATGCGTGAGTGTACTTGATGAATTAAGTATGGGATAAATCTCCAGTCTTTAATCAATAACCGAGCCTTAATCTGTAGGTAATGGTGGGAGAGAAGTAAGATACTGTGAGGTGAATAGAAGCAAAGTGGGGGAGGTAAAGTAGAGTGAAAGAAGGGAAATAAATGGGAAAGTAAAGTTGAATTGAGGAACATGGAATGAGGAGGGACGTTAGGTGTTATGTAGAATGAAAGCAACACATGCATGCATTAAACCCAGGGATTGTGGAGATGCTTGGCTTGTAATCCCACCTAACTAAACTAAACGAACCCCAAGCACTTGGATATGAATGTGTTGTAAAACCCCACAGTATTAGATTTTAGATATGGTTCCGGGAAACGACAATTAAGAGCCACGTGATCTCTCTCTCACTCTCCTCGCCTCTTCCCTTTGTCCTCTCTTCTCCTCTTTGGTTCGGCATGGGATATCCCTTTTTATTATTCATTCATTCATTCACTGATTCATCGATTCATGTCACCTCAATTCAATTCCACTCACTCACACTTCTCTCACCCTTTTTATGGGCTGCTGGGATGGAGAAATGTTACCTCTTAGAACAACTCATGACCAACAATCCAGCGAGAGACTGGTATCGCTTTTGCCTATTCACATAAACAACTGCTCTTTTTTATGTTATAATATTGTATTTTTTGTGACGGTCATTTTTTGGCTGAAGGAAGAAAAGGAAAGGGCGCTCTTTACGTAGCTTAAAGATGTAAAGAGGTATTGGAGACATACCCAGCTCCAACTAAAATGCTTTTTCCACGCTTTATGTGACAAATCAAGTCCCACAGAAGATAGAGCCACTCACTAAGTTCCCAAGTGTTATCAAATACCCACCACGCCCCTGCTGAACCCCAAATCCAAACACACCTCAAAACAAAAGGCAACACAACAAAATTAAACCAGAATAAAAAAGCTAAACCCCCTCCCTCCCTCTCTTGCCTCTGCGTTGTGCTTTGGGGACTGCAAGCGCAAGCTTGCTCGCATCTCTCAAAGCTGAAAAAATATTTGCTGTATTCTGCTTATTACCCACTACCCAATAAACCAAAACACATGCCCTCTCGTTTCCCCATCTCTTTTCATCATCACCCCCACCTCCCGCCCCATCCCCACTTCTTCACCCTTCTTTTCCTTCTTCAGCTTCTCTTCTCCAATCCCTCTTATCTTCTTCCTCTCCCTCTCAGTCTCTAGACCTCTTTCTCCTCATCTCTGTTCTCTTGTTCTACAGTCCCGCAAAGATGATCACTTGGTTAGACTTCTACCATGTTATGACCGCAATGGTGCCACTTTACGTGGCTATGATATTGGCCTATGGCTCCGTGAAATGGTGGAAGATCTTCTCGCCCGATCAATGCTCTGGAATCAATCGTTTCGTTGCTCTATTTGCGGTTCCTCTCCTCTCTTTCCACTTCATCGCCTCCAACAACCCCTACGAGATGAACTTCCGCTTCATCGCCGCTGACACCCTTCAGAAGATCATCGTTCTTGTTATTCTTGCTGTTTGGGCCAACGTGAGCAAAAGGGGTTGCTTGGAATGGACTATAACACTGTTCTCACTTTCCACCCTACCAAACACTTTGGTTATGGGTATCCCTTTGCTTAAAGGGATGTATGGTGAGTTCTCTGGGAGTCTAATGGTCCAAATAGTGGTCCTCCAGTGCATCATTTGGTACACTTTGATGCTGTTCATGTTTGAGTTTAGAGGAGCCAGAATGCTAATCTCTGAGCAATTCCCGGACACGGCTGGCTCCATTGTTTCCATCCACGTTGACTCCGATGTCATGTCCTTGGATGGAAGGCAGCCATTAGAGACCGAAGCTGAAATCAAAGAAGACGGAAAGCTTCATGTGACTGTGAGGAAATCCAATGCCTCAAGATCAGATATCTTCTCTAGAAGGTCTCAGGGACTTTCTTCCACCACCCCTCGCCCTTCAAATCTTACTAACGCAGAGATATACTCTCTGCAATCCTCTCGAAATCCTACACCAAGAGGCTCCAGTTTCAACCACACAGATTTCTATTCTATGATGGCCGGTGGTAGAAATTCAAATTTTGGTGCCTCTGATGTGTATGGTATGTCGGCGTCAAGAGGGCCAACACCAAGGCCTTCTAATTTCGAGGAAGATGGCTCCGGCAAGTCCAGGTTCCACTACCATGGTGGGCCTGGAGGAACTGGGTACCCAGCACCAAACCCAGGAATGTTCTCGCCTACTGCGTCCAAGAATCTTGCTGCGAATGCTAATGCCAAGAGGCCTAATGGTCAAGCACAGCAGAAGCCGGAGGACGGGGCGAGGGACCTTCATATGTTTGTTTGGAGTTCGAGTGCTTCCCCTGTATCAGATGTCTTTGGAGGCCATGAATACGGAGCTCACGATCAGAAAGACGTGAAATTGACAGTATCTCCAGGCAAAGGTTTTATTATTATTTATTATTTTCCCTCTCTAAACTGTTAGCGGTAGTTCTGCTGTGGACCTCAACTTGGTTTGCTTATTAATGGGGTTTTTTGTTTTTCTGGTGGTATCTGATGATTAGTGGAAGGTCACAGAGAGACTCAAGAAAACTATCTGGAGAAGGATGAATTCAGCTTTGGAAACAGAGAAGCGGAGAGGGAGATGAATCACAACGAGAATGAGAAAGTTGGAGAACAGTCTAAAACCATGCCGCCAGCGAGTGTGATGACGAGGCTTATATTGATAATGGTGTGGAGGAAGCTCATCAGGAACCCGAACACGTACTCAAGCTTATTCGGCCTCACTTGGTCTCTCGTCTCATTCAAGTACGACGTCATTTCCTTTCTCGGACAAGTCGGGGGGGAATCTCGGCATAATCTTACACATTTTGTCTGTTTAGTTTTACTCTAGCTTCTTAAATATGGATTCTGATTGATTTTGGCTGTTCTGCGTGTCCGTTGCAGGTGGAATGTTGAAATGCCTGCTATTATAGCAAAGTCCATTTCCATACTGTCAGATGCAGGGCTAGGCATGGCCATGTTTAGTCTCGGTCAGCAAAAACATCCTCCTTCTCACTGATCACCAAATCACTGAACTAGGAGGGAAAAAAGTTTACTTTTTTTGTTGTGGGGGGCGGAAAAAAATATTAGCACACCGTTGAATTCAAACTCTTGGTTGCTTCAAAAAAAAAAAAAGGAAAAGATGGGAGAAGAAATCTTTTCTGATTCCATGTTATGTCAACTTCAATTATTATTACTGCTACTAGTATTATTTAAAAAGAGAGATGGAGAATATGTGCAAGGGAAAGCGGGAGTGGCATGAAAAAGCAAAGGGGTTATGAAACAGTACTGTAAGAGTGCTTTATGAATGTGGGAGTGATGATGAAAGGAGTGTGAGTAGTAGTGATGGGGCGGGGCATGCCTAAATGCAATGTAATGAATGCTTTTTTATTTATTTTATTTCTAATTATAGTTTTGGTGTGTGTGTGTGTGTGTGTGTGTGTTGGTGACAGGTCTGTTCATGGCTTTGCAACCGAGGATCATAGCATGTGGGAATTCCGCAGCAGCTTTTGCCATGGCCGTGAGATTCCTTACCGGTCCAGCTGTCATGGCAGCCGCTTCCATTGTTGTTGGCCTCAGAGGCGTCCTCCTGCACGTTGCCATTGTTCAGGTTCTTGTCTTTCTCTCTCCTCTGCCCCCTCCACGCCTTCCCACCTTTTATTAGTCTTATAATATTTGTGCATGTGCCTTCCCCTCCCCCGAGATATCCTTCTTTAATCCCTCCAATTCATATCCTTACTTCTATATCTATATATTTTGCTTCTGATTTGTGCTGATCAGAAACTTACTCTTAATTGTTGCCCAAACATTTCAAACTGTACATACCTGACCTCTGTGTTTGGAATCTGCTTGCCTAAAAAAAACAGGCAGCTCTACCTCAAGGAATTGTCCCCTTTGTGTTTGCCAAGGAGTACAATGTACATCCTGACATTCTCAGCACAGCGTGAGTATATAATTAACCTTAATAATACATGTCCATGTTTCGATTCCCAACAGGCTAAGTTCCCTGCCTTCACCCTTGTTCTAACCAAATGGAGTTCAACCAATCAATTGTTGCAGTGTTATTTTCGGGATGTTGATTGCCTTGCCCATAACGCTCGTTTACTACATCTTGTTGGGGCTATGAAGCATGTGATGGATGATATCATCCATGGAAGCTTTTGCAGAATATCAGGAGGAGGAGGATTAATAGCAAAATTAAACGTCGTCACGGTCATATGAGAATTGAATAGGATGAATCATCTACTCATCATCAGATTAATTTCTTTTCTTTGTCCTTTCCTTTTTGGGAATGAATACTCCTTGCTCGATCGGTGCCAAAGATGAATGTAAAATGATCATGTGCTTGTAGCTAATTAATCATCTATAAAATGCTTATTTATGTCGTTCAATTTCATGATTGATTGCAATGTCGTCTCCTCGGATTCCAAATCATTCACCCAATGAACAAGGGAAGAGAAAGCTAACGGAAATTGGTTTAAAATGGATGGACGCCTTTTATCTTTTTTACCCAACACTGTAACTCGTCTAATTCTTGGCCAACACAAAAGAAAAGGCGGTACTGAAAAGGAAAGCATATTGGAGGCTAAACTGGGTAGATTGTTCGCACCTCAAGTGAAAGGAGGGCGCCGATTAATTTGGACCCGAAAATTAACATGAGATTTGCTGTGTACGAGTAATCACTTGTCAGCAGAGATGGATGTGGGCAGGTTGCTTGGAGTGTACATATTAATATGTTGTGTGGCTTTTCAAGACTTTACGATTTGTTATTACACCTAAATTGTGGGATTGACTATACAGGGATAAAAAAGAAAAGAAAAGAAAGAAAGAGGTTGTGAGATGGAATTAAGGGAGGAACTATGATGTTGAGTAGACGAATATAGTGGAAAAGGGGACCCTCCCATACAAGATAGAGGGGCTTTGATTTTGATGTGGACTGCTTTGGAATATCGGGGGACAATATTCACAATCCAAAGTTTCGCCATCCTTTTCTCTCTCACCTTTCTTCTGCTCGATCGCTTTATTCATCTCTCTCCTCTCGCTCTCTCTCTATAGAGATACATATATAAATTCTTCTTTTTTGTTACATACACTGCCTTTTAGTGACACCTTTCCTTTTCGTTCTTGGCTTGTGTATGGTGTTTTGCATGACATCTTTTACGACCTTCGTAAAACTAATCTAGATTAGGAACCTACTACGAGGGTTGCTTTCATTCATATACATGCCCCATTCGGTTAATATACAGGTGCGTGGTAATTTCTGATTCGATCGCATTGGTATAGCTGTACGTGCGTTCGTGATTATGCTCTTTGAAATGGAAATGCCAAGGCAATTTATTTATTACTTCATGACATGGGATTGTGTCGCCACTCAGGGGAATGCGGCATTCCGAATGCCAGTAGTAAATTAATTACTTGTTACTGCTACGTATGTTTGTATCAGTTATTAATTAATTAGGAGTGCCAATATTGCTACTGAACAGGTGGCTCATTTGCTTGTTTTGTTGTCACAGTGGCGAGTAAATGGAATGACATGTTTGACTCGAGAAATGAGAAGTAGTAGTGAAGAGGAGATTTGACGGAATCGAGGAGACGGGGCGGGATCGGAGTTGTTAGTGGCCTGTGTTGAATGGGTAGTATATATGGCCCAATTAATTAAATGAGAGGAGGGAGTGGTGTGGAATTAATTGATGGATGAATAGTGCAGAAAGAGATACATCTATATCTATATCTACATATATAAACCAACAACAACAATGGCTGTGTTGAGTGAAAAATGAGTGATCAATTCCTTTTAAATAGAGCTCAGGAGTTGGTAACAAGACAGGTAAAAAGAATTGCTGTATTGCTGAGCACTATAAACAGAGAAAGAAGGTGAGATATGGAGGGAAGGGGGATGAGAGAGCATATGTGGGAAATGATGAATGTGAAAGTGACTGGCTGTGGAGCACAAAACGTGTGCATTAAATGAATGGAAGAAGCTTCCCGCATGCATGCCTGTGGCGTCCAACAACATCTCATCACTCCCTCTGCACACACACATATATATATATATATATGCGCATGTATATATTTGTCAGTCCATTATATATTGTTCTCTCTCTGTCTCCTTCCGTCTTCTCACTACTTAGCTCGAAGATTCCCAACTACTGGAGGCCTCCTTAATGAGCAACCCTGCCAGCTTTCCTGATATAGAACATGTATAGATTCCATCCCTGTTGGTGTTAGATGTGTGTGTGTGTTCAGTTCAAGATATTCATGCATAATTAACATGTGAATTTAATATGCTATGATCATTTCAAATGTATATTTGAGATTTTATTCATGTATGCATGTATACAATGAAGCTGCATATATATATACACACACAAGTGTGAGATGAACACTGATACCAGAGAATTCTACAATCGCGCACGCGCTTACTTCTGTGAGGGATGTGATGATATATGTATTGGCGCGCGCATGCATGCATGGGTGGAGGGTTTCATGATGGGTGAGTCTACTTAATTGGAGGGATGAAGAAGGCATGCACATGGTGGCTCTCTCACTCACACGCATATACAGCAGTTGGGGCATATGCGCATGAACGGTCCCTTGACTCGTCCCTCTGAGAAAGTCAAATGAGGCATCGATGGAGTTGATGAGGCAGCTGCTGCCTCCCACCACTGTCTACATACATATACGTACCTACGTACGTCTCCATCCTCTTTCCCACACATTGCTCACTTTCGCCCCTATCCCTCTATTCATCAACCACCTCACTTTAATCTGTGATCCACATTAGCTACTCTCTATTCCAACGCACATACGTAGCGCACTTTCAAAATGCATCACCAGTCTAATTAATCCATTACCCCTCTCCTCCCCTCTATTTTTCATTCACTGCTGTTTGGACTCATTTAACGTATGCTTAATGAAATGTGATAGAAATCAAAAGGGAACGAAATATTCACTTCTTAAATGTAAAATATCATATGTATCATTTGATAAAAAAAAAAACAAATGATTGTTATTAAGTAATAATTACAAGAATATATTGTAAATAGATCATTATCTATGGGAGCAAAACACAGGCCAATATATATAATAACTTCTACCTATGGGAAGGTCTCAAATCAATTATTCCTTCACGTTTTGAAAGCATTAATGAACGTCCTGCCCTCACTGAACTCATCAACCACATAATAATATGTCTTTAGCACCTTTCTTAGCTCCACACGAGAGATATTAGATTCTTTTACTAGGCCCTCTCTCCGACATTCTTAATCGGGACATTTAACGGCAGATTAAATCAATTTTAGGAGCTGTAATGGAAATTAAGAGCTTTATATATATACATTACGTGATCTAAATTTAAATTGAGGAAAGATATCATGTGATGAATGTAAGACGACGCACAAGCCAACCTTCGAAATTGTAGATCAGATTCGTCATGACTCTAATTTCTAGGCATTTTTAGCTATTTTTTACAAGTTTGTGTTAAATCATTGAATGATTAATATTAAATCGTGCACAACCTTGCCTTTTAAAAAAGGTTTTTTTTTTTTTTTGGCCCGAAAGCAAGAAAGATGGGAGAAGGAGTAGTGATGTCATCATTAAAATGATGAGTGATAGTCCACTCGATGGTGGATATATGAAATGCGGTGTTCCATGATTAAGAGAGGCCAGCTCCATTATGAGTGATTTCGTTGAGGCTTTTTATAAACCATTTTCATTTAGTCCGTACATGAGTAATTTAAAAGTAATTCAGAGTTAAAAATCGTTTCCACACGTCCAATCAAATTATAAATAGGGAAAATCGCAACTGAGTCCCATAGAAGGTCACAAATATAAAAAAAAAAAAAATCCCTCAAATTTAGCATTCTTACTCATAAGTCCTTTGAGATCTTATTGTGATATTATATGCATGTGCAATTACCGTTATGCCTTCAATGAAAACCAAATGCAAAATGGAATCTTTGTCATTTGTAAACTCATTTTCAAAAAATTGAAGAAAAGCAACTTGCCAACTCGCCATCCATCGTCTGAGAATGAGTCACCAACTCGAAACATCCATCTTTGTTGCCTTGAGAAGCCGCTATCGCTATTGCCCTGAGAACACGCCATAGCTATGAGCCATGATGTTGCCATTCACGATTGCCTTCACTGAAGGCCTGAGAAGTTGTTGTTGTTGAGAGGCTAAGAAAACCCTGTCACCGTCACTATCACTACTATAGGAGTGACAATCGCATACTATGGAAGGCCAATTAGGGTTTTTATTAATACAACTCGAGTTTTTACTCTGAAAACTCAAGTTCGGAATTGAAAAGCAGTTAAGCAACACAGACAGCTTCAACAACTCGAGTTGTTCTTGAAAATTCAAGTTTTGACTCTTAATGACAAAACTCTATAATTTGAGTTGGTTGAAATAACTTGAATTATCACTAGGTCAGTAAAAACCTTTATTAACCTTCCACAATATGTGACGATGACTCCTACAACAACAATGATGTTTTCTCAGCCTCTCAACAATAGCAACTCCTCAGTCCTTCAGTAAAGGCAATCATGAATGGCAATGTCATGGCTCATAGCTATGGCGTGTTCTCAAGGGCAATAACTACGGTGGCTCCTCATAATAATAGTGACAAATGTTCTCAGTTGGCAACTGCTCCTCAAGCGATGGATGGCGGGTTGGCAAGTTGCTTCTCTTCAATTTTTTGAAAATGAGGTTACAAATGATAAAAGTTTCGTTTTGCACTTGGTTTTTATTGAGGGCATAACGGTAATTGTACATGCACACGATATTACAATGAGGCCCCAAGGGACTCATAAGTAAGAGTGCCAAATTCGAGGGACTTTTTGGATATTTGCTACTTTCCATGGGACTTAGCTACGATTTTCCCTAATAAATATCATACTCAATCCAAAATTATCTTTTATAAAAAGGAAATCAGGCAGGATAAATAAAGCGAACCAGTGGTTAATAGGACCATCGCCACCTTTGATTATGGGACACTATATCTAGTAATCTATCTGGCTTTCAAACAGAGATTTCGCAAAATCCAAGCTAAATAATTATAAACAGAACCTACCCAACTAATAAGGCATTATATCCTACAACTAGATCTGTATAAATTATTGTTAGCTGAATATAGGTGTTGTTTGTCATAACGTTATAAAAGTAAATTCAAGTAAGTTGAAAAAAAAACTCCTATCATATTTTTACCTCATAGACCGTAAATCACATTGAAAATGTAATTTCTACCACCAATTCAAACAAGTACATCAACTAGAAACCTTGTATCATTACAAGTGAGTAACACATAAATCAGCCAAATGTGAAAAGCCGAGAAAGAAAAGTGAAAATGCGAATGTCTAGAATTAAAAGAACGGAGGAAAACAAGTATGGCTGGCTTTGATGTAACCTTTGATTCACCAACAATTGATAGAGCGTCACTGGAATATGAAATAGCTGGAAGAGAAAACGACAAAATGGTTGAAGCCAAGTTACTAACCAGTTAGTGATCTCTCCATGCACCCCAGATTCCCGTTGATCATCCATACATACATATAGTTGATAGTTCCCCCCACACACACACACACTATATATATATATATATGTTATTAATGTATAAATTTTCACATATGTATGTGTGCATACAAATCTCTTGCTTTGTTCACTGAACAAATTAATTAAAATATATATAGATTGAGGTGAATGGGCAGTAGGAAACAATTCTGAATGCGTCATTATGATGCCATCAGTGGTTGTGCCCCTGGGTTATCAAAATTGAGCATCATAGCGCCACGCACTCATTAGAAGCATTATCTTCTAAGCTATCACATCACATATAATCGCCGTAAATAGATACCCAATTACCCGGCTTCCTGCTTTGTTTCCACAATTAATCATCAACTAAGGTGATTATACATATATATATATATATATATCTTATTCTTGTCTAGCTAGCTCTAGCGTTTTTTAACTCTAGGACGTTAGATCCAGTCCTTTGTATTTTTCAACCATTACTGGCTTTGCTCCCATATTGGCTCCAATTCGAAGAACTGATTGCGTCTTCATTTTAACTACTCTATCCACAACATAGATCAGATTGTTACTAATGATGAGGTCACACTTCACCCAAAACAAAAGAACAAGGTAACTGAAGCAAGTCGCTTTCCCCCCCGGAAACCCAACCTTAGAATTATTGATGATGCTATGAAATATGAGAACTGACGCGGCCATGTGTGCAGGTCTTTTTCACTGTAATATACTCCATCCATCCCATCATAAATATAAAATTACATGTTAATTTCCCTGAAATATGTATTGAAAACGATGTCCTCTCTTGATGAAAAGTTTCTTAATAAATGTAATCAATAGAGATAATTTAAAAAGTAAATTATAAATCCAATATTGTATGAAATGAATTGCATTTTGCATCAAAGTAAACATGTCAACTAAATTCTGTAATTAAAACCAAGCATGGCATATATATTGAAAGAGCCGAAACCGCAACATGTTTAAAATAGGATTGTCAAAAGCATTAAAAATGGTTAAAAGTAAAACAACCAGACAAAGAGGGAGCAGGGGGCCGGATGGGATCATGTAGAAGGGGTGATGGAGTGGTAATAATGATTGAGGAGGGAATCCATGCAGGTGTTGTGGAATGGTAAACCTTCTACTTCTTTTGCACCTATGAGGGGAATTAGGCAAGGTGATCCTCTGTCCCCCTACATCTTTGTGCTTTGCATGGAGCGTCTTTCACAAGTAATAATAGCTGAGATTAATAAAGGGGCATGGGAAACTATCAAAATGGGACGTCACGGAACCCCTTTATCTCACTTATTTTTTGCGGATGATTTGATCATTTTTGGCCACACTAATATTGCCCAGATGGATATTATCATGAGAACCCTTCATGATTTTTGCCTATCATCTGGCCACAAGATTAACCAATCCAAGACAAAGATCTATTTCTCTAATAACGTCCACCCAAGCTCTAGGCGTGATATCTGCCGCTACCTGGGCTTCTCCCAAACTGATTCTCT
>QFDD01003155.1:0-19950 GCA_006871305.1 Vachellia collinsii | reverse complement strand
CATCTGTCAAATGGATTGTGGCCACTGATTTTTGTCCGTCACAAATTTACTATTTTTTAGTCAATTCAAAATCTTGTGACAATTTTATATGAGAAAAATAAAACTTTAAAACCCTAAATTTTCTCTCAATTATTGATTCAGTCCCTAAATTTTGATTTAGAATAAATTTAGTTAAGAACTTTGTTGTTCTAAACCAAGAAACTATAGAGGCTGAATTATTTTTGAGTTGAGAAAAAATAAGAAATGAATTGTTCATAGTAAAGTATTAAGGATTGATTCCATCATTCTGAAGTTGAGGACCTAGAAACTACATGTTTTATTCATGCAAAAAATTTCATTTCTTTTATGAGTCATATATTGTTATGTGTCTTGTGTTGACGTGCATACTTGTGATGCTTAAGGATTGTTTTATGACTTTTTTTTAAATGCTTGTAGCTCCTTGAAGATGAAAAGCTTCTTGAAGATTTCATAAGAAGAATCCCAATGGGACGAATAGGGCAACCAAGTGAGATGTCTTCCATGGTGGCGTTCCTTTGCTTACCAGCAGCCTCCTACATAACGGGACAAACTTTTTACGTTGATGGCGGGTTCACAGTGTTTGGTTTGTGAGTTTTGATGAGCAGTCTTGGAAATGAACAAAACAAAATCTCGTTACAAATGTTATCTTTCTTGGTGATTACTCAATAATTATTGTTTTGGTTTATATTTGAATTCTGTGAATGTGGATGAAATCAGAACTTGTTTCTCTGTGGGGTTATATTGATCTGATCGCACAGCTAGCTAGTACGTGGTTGTAATGCTTGTTTTAAATAATACTGTGTCTTATCCTTAATAAAAAAACTTGTTGAGGAGTTATTTGATTCAAAATACAGGATCCCATTCCATTTTATATCTCATATTTGTCATTTTTTCCTTAAACTAATATACTTAATTTATAAAATAGTGGTTAAAAATTTAACAATGTTTTATCATCATTTAATTATATATCACGGTTTAAATTTGATGGGTTATCATTTTCTGTTAAATAAAACGAATAGTATTAAGATTACATGATTGAAAGTGCACTTTTAAATATAATGGACTAATTGAAATTTGATATAATTTTATATAAAACCAAACATATATTTTAATCTAAAATGACACATAATATAATGTTAGACATTGGTATTTTAAAAAAATTAAATCACTTTTCTTATAATTATTAAATCTATTATCGTATTTCATTGATCTATTCAACTTAGTTAAATAAATCTTATATTAAACGTTAGAATGAGTACTATATATCTATCTTGAATTTTGGAAGATTTTCGTTAGTCCAATTCTTTTTTCAAAAAGCTTGCATGTTGTGTATATTAATAACGTTAAATTATACCCTTCATTAAATCAGTATTAGTAGTAAAGAATAATTAAATATGGGGTAGAAGTTCAAACATTAAATCAGTGGTATATCTGCAGAAAATATTTTTTTCAATGCGACACATTTAATAAAGATAACAACTTTTCTTAGACCCCATTGGGTTTGCCAAAAATCATTTTTCATTGGCGGAGGACATTGGTTGGTAAAAGTGATGGAAATTGATTTTCTGATGGAAGCTGATTTTTCTTTAAATATAGGAAAATTGATTCCCACCATTTTTTATGGGTTTCTATTTTTAATCAAGGTGGGAAAGTCCAAAAGGCAAATTTGCCCATGTCTTGATCTTTGGTTCTTCTTGTGTTCGCTGACAATGTCTTTGAGTCATAAATAATTTGGCCTATGACAACATTGTATTACGTCCCTCTACTACAAAAAAATTAACTTTTAAGTCGTCGTTGAAGGTCTTTCAATAGCGACTCTGAAAGTTCCGTCGCTGAAGATTTCGGCGGCGAAAAAAATTAGTCACCGCTGAAAAGACTTACCCTTCAGAGGCGACTTTTGTCGCCGCTGAAAGTACCTTTCAGCGGTGACACAGGAGTTGCTATTGAAGTGTATTTTCAGTGGTGACTTTTATTATCACCGGTGAAAGTATTTTCAAAATTATTAAAAATAATAATTTCAAAATTATTAAAAAATAATAATTTAATCTGGCGACTACCACATCATCACTGGTAGATGTCACGTCACTGACGACTGCCACATCACCACCATTCCCAGCACACCACGTGTCGCCACATATATGCCACCTCACCTACACCACATGTCGCCACCTGATAAATCTGGAGTTTTGTCTCCTTTAGGAATTGAACCTTCAACCCCTTGAATGTGTGCGTGAGCCTTTACCAGATGAGCTGCAATGACATTACATACTTTAAACACATATTTAAATATATATATAATAATTTACTATATAATAAATTAAAGACATTTATACACACACATTTAGGTATATATATTATTTATATATATATATCTATATATACAATATCTAATATTATTATAAACTAAAAATAAATTTGATGATATTTTTTAATTTTATATATAGAATATTATTGATTGAGTAATATATTATTATAATGAATTAATATTTTTATAAAATTATAGAAATATTAACTAAATAGTGTTTATTTCTTAAAAATATTACTTTTAGATAAAAAACTTATCTTTAATAAAATATTTTACAAATAAAATTTGAAATAATTAATTTTTAAATAATTAATATTAAAAACAATCCTAACCTTCAGCGGTGACAGAAAATGTCACCACTGAAGGTATTAATTTTTTTAAAAACAATTAAATAATTAATTTTTAAATAATTTAAAATTAAAAAAATCATAACCTTCAGCGGTGTCATTTACAAAATGCCACCGCTGAAAGTATTAAATTTTTAAAAAATAAATAATTAATTTTTAAATAATTTAAAATTAAAAAAAATCTTAATCTTTAGTGGCGACACAAAATGTCGCTGCTGAAGGAATTAATTTTTTTTTTAAAAAAATTAAATAATAAATTTTTAAATAATTTAAAATAAAAAAAAAACTTAACCTTCAGCGGCAACACAAAATGTCACTACTGAAGGTATTAAATTTTTAGAAAATTAAATAATTCATTTTTCAATAATTTAAAATTAAAAAAAAACCTTAATCTTCAGCGGCGATAGAAAATGTTGCTGATGAAGGTATTAAATTTGAAAAAAAAATTAATTAGTTAATTTTTAAATAATTTATAATTTTTTTAAAAAAATCATAACCTTCAGTGATGACGTTGTCATTGAAGGTATTAAATTTTTGAAAAAATAAATAATAAATTTTTAAATAATTTAAAATTAAAAACAAATCTTAACCTTTAGCGACGACACAAAATGTCACCGTTGAAGGTATTAATTTTTTTTTAAAAAATTCAATAATAAATTTTTAAATAATTTAAAATTAAAAAAAAAAACTTAACCTTTAGCGGCGATACAAAATGTTACCACTAAGGGTATTAAATTTTTAAAAAAATAATTAATTAATTTTTAAATAATTTAAATTTAAAAGAAATCATAATCTTTAGCGGCGATAGAAAATGTCACTGCTGAAGGTATTAAATTTTAAAACAAATTAATTAATTTTTAAATAATTTAAAATTTTTTTAAAATATTATAACTGCCACTGAAGGTATTAAATTTTTTTAAAAAATTAAATAATTAATTTTTAAATAATTTAAAATTAAAAAAAATTCTTACCTTCAGCGGCGACAGAAAATGTCCCTTCAGCGGCAACAAAAAAGTCACCGCTGAAAGATACTTTTTGTCGCCGCTGAAGGTATCCTACAAATAAATTTCAAGATTACATGAGATAATAAAGAGATGTAATGAATAATGGAATATTATAGGGAGATATGACCATTCACATAATATTCATACCAATTTTTATATTTTTTTTTTAATTTTATTTTTCCCCGAAACTTGTTCTGAATAACAAACTCATAAAACTAGTGTAGCAAAACAAATTTAAAATAAAATCAAACAAAATAGGTCAATATCATCACCCACTTCTATTTGAACGAAGGAAATAGAATCGATGAATGTCACAATGACAACTATTATTGTATCCTAATTTATTATACCTCATCTCATTATTTATACTCAAAACTATATAACAATAAACATTATCACAATATTTTGATATTTATGTATTCTCACATCATATAATTTTACATGTTTAAAAATGTATGTAAAAGCCAAATAGTAAATTAAAAGGGAAAAACTTTTCATGATACTAGTTAAAAGAAATATATGTAACTTTGTGGGTTTTGTTGGAGTGAGAAGGACATTGGTATAAACTTTAATTCTCTAGTATTATTTTGGGAGAATTGGAGATAAATCCCCATTAATAAATTAATTGGAGAATGGGTCCTGCATACTGTAGAAAGTTAGTTGCATTTGCATAATGTGAAAATTCAATTGCATATCATGGAAGATCAGTTGCATAATATGGAAGGTCAATTGTATGGAAACTTAGTTGCATAAAATTTCCCCAAAATGCAAATGCAATCGATCTTTCACGTTATATAATTGAGCTTCTACGATATGCAACTGAACATTCACATTAGACACATGCAAATGAACTTTCACATTATACAGGTCTCATTCTCCAATTAATTTGTCAATAAGTCCCCTGGTGCAAACTCAAAGGGAAAGATTCCAAAAACCCACAGTCAATCTGAAATATACGCACCCCAAGAATGCTAAACAAAGGATAATGATATACTTGACCCCTTGAACACGAAAGAACAAGGAACCAAAGTGTTGGAAGACGCCATAAGGATGATCAAACCTTGATAAATTGTTAGTTCACTGAAGAACCCTAAAGAGAATCCACTCTCAAGTCTGAAGTTGCAAGAATACAATTCTTTAACTCAAAAACATAATCTGATCTAATTGTCTGATTTCAAGAATGAGGAGTACAATATATTTATAAAAATTACATTCTGAAATCCTATCCTAAAAATATGAAATTCAATCTAAAATCTAAAAAGATAAAATTAAAATCAAAAACTGATATTTATCCTAAAATTTAGGGATAAGGACATTTAAAAGAATATCTTCTATCTGATTCTATCTAATTCAAAATACAGAATTTCTCATAAATAAATAAATAAGAGATCATAAGCATTTTAGGCCCAAAATGTGATTATTTAGGCCCAAATGAGTCCTCCTATTATAACCCATAGTCCAAGCCCTTTAATTCGAAGCCTCCAAGCCCAAAATATGATCTATAGATTCCTTTTCAGCCCAAATCAAATTAATGACGTTCTTGGAGTCTTCTTTCTCATTTATTGATCCAAATGCCATATGTTTTGTTAAAACATCTTGCACAAGCCTATTCAATGCTTCCTTAATTCTCTCGGCCCTTACTCTCACAATTGGTTCACTTGGAATTTGTAATGGCACATTTAAATTTGATGCGTCCTGTTGAATCGCATCATTCCCTTTCTCCTTAAAGAGATTTGTCCTCTAATCTTCAACATGTGAAGAAAATAATAGCCCAATGTTTCTTGAGGATAAAAATCCATCAAGTGGCTTCTTAGGAAACAAGTCTAACAATACCTGCAACTGACTAAAATTAGAATGAAAGTAATGATTATTAATCAAGGAATTATCCTTGTAACAATTCTGGAACTGACTTTCCTCACACACAACTCTTTTCGTATTTCTGTTCACTCAATTTAAAACTCTCTTTATTTTGAAAGCACTCTATACTCTCAATCTCTTTTTCTCTTTCAAACATAGGTTTTCTCTCTATAACGGTCTCACAAAATTCACTCCCACTTATATTTTCACTGTTCTTTTCATCATTGATGGGATCTTCTACAACTCTATTGGTACTTGGAATGAGGATTTTTTCTTCTATACATTTTTCTGCATGATTTTCACAATTCAATTCTTCTTCAACCACAATATCAGTTCTTGGAATAGGAACATCTTCTTATGTACGTATTTTCTTATGATTTTGGAGATTTAATTCTTCCTCCTCCTTGGTTGTCTTCAATCTCCTTTGAACATGATCTATCTATTGAAACTTCCTCTCGCTTGATCTTCCGCTCATGCTTAGCAACTAGAGGAACCAAATCTTTGATATCCATGAAGCTCCACCACTTCACGAAATTGGCTAATTCAAGATTAAGCCCACTTACAAAACGATCCTTAGCTAACTCACAAGCTCTTATCATAGCTAACTCAAACTCTTGAAAATACACATCAACAATCATGGAGCATTGTTTCAACTCTTTCAACTTTCTACAAGAGTCTCTTTTTGATTTGGAGTATGACTAGACATCCATTGATCTACGTTAGTAGTTATCCTTTGGAGTCATTTTAGTAATTTCTGGATATCCTTCAGAAGTTCTTTTTCACCATACATATTGTACTTTTTCAATCTTTAAATTCCTTTTGAGGATCTTTAAAGAACTAAGAATTTCAGAAAATCAAGAATGACACAGAGATTGTTCAAGACGATCAAGAATGACCCAAATTATTGTTCAAGAATGACACCAATTGAGAATGACACAAAGGTATTCTTTTTTTCCTTGAATCATCTTTTTTAAATATAAAGAATAAATGAAATCTACCCAAAAAAATATGCAAGAACAAAAACTGAACCCAGAAAACATGCTCAATTTGAAATGAATGGAACTGAACCTAGAAATCTCGTATTGAAACGGTTCCAAATGAGCAAAAAGATAATATTTAATTTGAACAATGAAAAAGACCTATCAAACGTTGAAAAACATGAAGAAAAAGTAGATGGAAAGAAATTCAAAGATGAACAGAAATGACCAGACATAAGAAAAGAAAAACAAATGAACGAAAATAAAAAAGATAAAACCTGAGTTTAGAACCAGGCTCTGATACTAAGATGGTGCGAACCTAAAGGGAAAGATCCCAAAAACCCATAGCCAATCTAAAATATACACACCTTAAGAATGCTAAACATCCCCCTCCCAATTCTCCCTATTTTCTTTTGCCTCAACTTTTCCTCCCATCCAAATAAATTAACAGAGTCAACGACATATAAGCAATTTCACTATAATTAACAAAGTCAGTTACACATAAACAAAATTTATGGTATTAACATCGGATTTAAATTCTTTTAAAATTATAGGGATTAATAGTTTTAAAAAAAGTGAATTTGAATGATTGAAACCGCCACTTTCAAATTTTAGAGACCAAAATCTAAATTATGACAAACTATAGAGACTAAAAGTATATCTAACCATTTTATTTTCATAAACTTTTCCTCCCATCCAAATAAAGGGTAAATGCAAAAGAGAGGGAAAGCATAGGAGCAACAAAGTTGAAGTATCCAAAATAACGTGAGCTTTGGCCGTATAATCATCACGTGGTCTTCTTTCATAAATCATAAAAGACAATGATCGTCAGTGATACACAACGCGTGATGACAGCTCAGTTGAGAAGCCATTCAGTCCTTCGCTTTCAACTGTTTTCCCTTCATTTGTCCTATTTCATTGTCATTATCCGTCACATGAGTGTTTCTATACATGTTCCTGCTACAATTCACATTTGTTCATTTTAGTTTTGTCGTAATAAGGAACTATCCGTTGATACTTTTGGGAGAGTATTCAAATTATTGAAAGGATTCAAATCATCTATCTTCAACCAATTTTTAGAAGTTTAATTAGCTCCAACTAATCTAAATTAATTGTAAGTAGATTTAGGTGAGAGTACGTATCAATTAAACAGGAGATTTCATTTGTGTTTGGTTTAACACAGGGAAGAGATTTTAATGGATGAGAAGGAAGGGTTTGAATGTTACCTTTATGGTCTAGGAAAGAAGGGGAGGGCAAATTTTTTGATATATCTTTTATATACACATAGTACTAGTACTTTAAAAAAAATTTAGTGGGGGATTTTTGCTCAATTTTTTCATATTTTTATAAGAACAACTTTACCCTTATTCTACAAAGTATTTTTTTTCAAAATTTGCTGAAAGTTTAATAAAATATAATTATAAATACTACATCTGATCCTTAATATATGAGTCATTTGATTTTTCTTAAAAAAAACTAATGAAGCTAAATAAATTATTTTAAAGTATTTATATTTATAATTTTTCTTCAAACTAATTTACTTAATTTATAAATTGATATATAATACAATGATACATATAAATAAATATTTTTAAATAATTTATTTGACTTTCTTAATTTCCCTTAACAAAGTTAACTGGCTCTTGTATAACACACCAGATATAGTAATACTTAATGTCTAAGATTATAGTTTTATAATTGTCAAAGTTTTTTCAATGAGGTTGAGAAGAGGGTGAAGTGCCGCTGGTGAGAAGGGAGGTGGGGGCTAGGAGTTCAGGGGAAAGGTGGGTGAAGGTTGCAAGGTGAGCGAGGATGAGGAAGATAGTAGAAGGGTAGTTGGAAATAATAAAAATATTTGTGGTAAATCAACTACATTTGTTAATTATTACAAGTAAAAACCTAGTATTTTAATCATGGACCATACTTATAATATTAATAACAATTGATAGTTATCATTTCAATAACTCTATATATACTTGTACATTTAACAAGTTTTATATTTGAAGAAATTTAACTAATTAGGCGAAGGTGTTGAAAAATGACTAGCTCATTAACTTTTACAAGTAAAAATGTAATATTTAATCATTAACTATATTCCCAATATAAATAATAATATTTGTAAATGTATATACTATTTCAATAACTATATCTACTACTGCGTTTAAGCATTGACTATATTTCTAACTCATCATTTGGTCTAGGACTGAGTCCGACTGACTAACCAATCTAGTCTGGTCTAATTCTATTTTATTTTAAAACTTATTTGGATTAGATTGGAGAAGACCGAACCACCTTGGGTTGGACTTGATTACCAGCTTTTTACACACCCCCTAATTAAAACATTACATTTTTGCTGGTAAAAATTGAAAGTATAGTCAATTTCTCACATACTATCTAATTTGTTGAATTTCTTCAAATGTGAAACTCGTTAAATGTGTCAGTAAATGTTGTTTTCAAATAGTAAATATCTTTACAAATATTATCAGTCATGTTAGAAGTGTTGCCATTGATTAAGACATTACATTATTATATTTATCATATATTATTATGTAACACATTAACAAGGAGATATAATAGCCCAATGGTCACCAAACCTTTTAGGAACCAAGATAGTTCACCACCTAGACTCCAAGTTTTTTTTTTAAAAAAAAATGTTGTTGGTACAAAAACGATCACTAATGCATGAGCTATGATGGTTAGAGATTGGAGCTCCAACCTGCTTGCTAACCAGTGTTAGAGCTTTGGTGACCTGCAAGCGATGATACTTAGACAAGGTGGTCTATTTTTTTTTAAAATGAGGGGAAATTTTGTAAAAATACAAACATTTCAAAATCCCAAATTGCAACCCTCTCTTCAAAATACGCCATCATTCATATTCATATTATCTTTTTGGAGGTGTGGAATTCATGCAGTACTTTTAAGGGATTTTCCCTATTTAGTTATCATATGTTTAGTACGATCTGACACTTGCACCAATTTCACATATGCTATGCTAAAATCTACTTCACCTTAAGTTTTATGGTGATAAGGTATTGTTGGTTGATAATTTTGTAAGAAACATGAGAGATTAGAAGTGTTTTGCAAGAAAATTGAAGATTTTTACCATAAACTCACATTTTTCCTTTGATTTTTCACTTGATCTTGGCACTTTGCTCTTTTCCTCTCTCTCTGGCCAACTTCTTATGTCCCTTTAGGGTGTCTTACATGCGCCTTTAGAATTCCGACTAATTGGTAATTACATGTGGGTCTATAGCGATCTTCAAAAATAATGTTCTACTGATATTTTATATTATATGGAGATAAACTCTTATTACTTTTGCTCTTTAAACCTGGTGATGCCATGTGGATAACTTAAAGGCCCCTTATTCTTCTTTTACAAGTTTGATTACTTGATGGTCAAGTCTTGTTACTTTATCAGTAACTTTTTCTCCGGAAATGCTTTTTAGGAATTCTCTAATCACTTGATCAATGTATAACAATTAAAATTCCAATTAATTAGGAGATAATTCTCTAATTTTTCTCAAGACTTAACTCTTTATAGAAATTCCCTTGTGGCAATTTCTTATAATTACCTTTTTTTGGGCTTTGTTATGTTTTCCTTTTCATTTAGTTGATCTATTTCTGACTTAACCATGAAATCATTTTTAGAAATCCACATAATTCTTAAATTAATTTTCTCCACTTCTAAATCACTTATTTGAGGCCTCTTGATGTTTGTAATAATTTTGTTTGGCTAAAAATCTCTTAATCAATGAAATATTAAATAAATATTAAAAATTTATTTTGAAGTTATTTCTACTTCTTTAACCTCGATTCTGCCTCAAATATATTTCGACTTCTTTAACCTCAATTTGGTTACCAAATTACTCTTAGTTACCTGAACTTTTTTAAAATTACATTTTTACCCTTGGTGCAGGTAGCAGTGCATAGGGTGTTCCTTAAAATTTCTACTATTTTATCTAGCATTTATCTAATTTTAAATTACATGTTCAACCTTGTATTCCTACTAAGGAAATCTGGATATTACAAATGGAGTTCAAAATGCTAAACCGTTTAAATCAAAATATATAAAAACGCATTCTATTCAATCAATGCCACACAATTTAAATCAAAAGCCCATATATTTTTTTAATTTAAATTTCATTAAAAAAAACTAATTTGAAGATAGCGACGCCTCTGTTGGGTGCCAGACAAGTTAGTGATAGACTAATAGGTTCTTGCTTGATTGAATAGATGGCAAATGAAGGGGGAGGAAGGGAGTGAGAAGTAGGGTAACATCATTGGCCATGGTGAATTTTTATTTTTTTAAAAAAAAATCAATAAAATCACAAATGGATATGTTATCTCATTTAGTCATCAAGTATTTATGTCAAATACTAATTGATAATAACCGTAAAAAAAATAATGGTTTTTCTTTTTCCCACCTCATTATATTTGGATTCTATCTTAATAATTGTCAAGTATGAAATGTGAACTATGGTAAATATTGTATTACTATGATAGTTTCCAATGTAAATGACTAAATTGATATTTTAAAAAACCAATACACATTTTACAAGTAACTAAATTAATATTTTTGTTAGCAAAAAAAAACTAAAATTAATTTTTTTTATTCTCTACTAACTTGATCTCTCTGTGGATTTATTTCATTTGCTGTAGGGTTCATTATGGGAGGGCTCATCCATCCCTTAGGTAGGCTACTAACAATTGAACACATGTTGTTTTGGTTTTTGATGGTGTAGTCAAGTAGACTAGCATGTAACTAATCTGTAACTAATATGGTTAGATTTGAACCGACTCTATTAGCATATGACTATTCCTTCATCTCTCTCTCTCTCTCATACCTTTCTGGACTAGAGCGTCGAGGTTAGTAGTCATGAGCCATTCCCCTTGTGCTGGATATTTTTTGTCAATAATTGTTCTCTTCAGTGAGCTTGCACATTTAATAAAGGGCCTTTTGCTTGATGGAAGAAATAATTTGGGACCCACATGATGGGTGGCTTATTTTGAGCATGCAATGACAAGAAATGAAAATATGTCTATGGTCCTTACTTTTCATTGGGAATCTTGGTAATTAAATCCCTTTCTTAAGATATCGTAGTAATTTCTCATTTTACATATGATAATGCTAGCCTCATTATTTTGATTTAAACTTCTTACAGCCCACGACTTTCAAAATTTTACATAATAGAAAGCAACCTTATTCTCTCACATGGACCACATGCTAGATCGGTGCTAATTATATAGGGGAAATTACACTGGAGTCCCAAGTAGCAGAATTTATCACGAAAAAATCCCTTGAAATGTTGAAATAATTTTCAGGTCCCAAGGGACTTGAGGGTAATTATTTGTAAAAGTAAAAAGACCAAAATGCCCTCTATTATTTTTAAAGAAAAGATCATACCAACGCTCTCTCTCCTCTCTTTCGCACATCATCCATCATCTTCTACACTCCATCATCCAACATCATCTCCTTCATTGATCATCTACCATACTAAAGTGGAGGCACCCTTCCCCTATGAGATGTGAAAATTTGAAGGTTAACAACTCCCATCCAATTTTCTCTGTAAAATCTGAAAAGTGTATATTATTATCCAAAAATTGATGGGGTTAGGCTTTTGGGTATGTAGGAGATCGTTCTATACAAACATTTTTAACTGTATGTCATCTTTATGATGTAAGTTGTTGTTTGATTGTGTGTTGGTTAAGGTTTTGAAGTATACTCTGTTTCTGGTAATTTATGCTCTGTTTCAGGTTAGTTGTGCTTTGTCTCTAGTAGGAATGAATGAAAAAGATAAAGCTTTTGTGTTTTAAGAACCCCTGCTACGTGAATTGGAAATGTGTTGTCAATACATGTCTCAGTAGTTGTTAATCGGGCTGGTTTAGTTGTCAACAGAAAGCTCCTTTATGCTAAGAACAATTGTTATATAAATTGAAAATGTATTGTCAATACAAACGTCGATAATTGTTAATATGACTAGTTTAGTTGTCAATAATAAGCTTCTTTATGTTGATAACAACTACTACATGAACTAAAAATGTGTTGTCAATATTAGCCTCGAAAGTTGTTAATATGGTTGGTTGAGTTGTCAGTAATAAGTTTTTGATGCAGAGTATCAGTGAAGATGGCAAGTATGTCTTGGAAGCACATATTATGTTTCTTTCATATTGGGGGACAATTTGTCAATGGAGAAGATGATATCCGATGTATGGGGGGTAGTGTGACAACAAAAATCATTAAGGAAGGCACAACATTTGAAGAATTGAGAATACTTGTAGCATCTATTGTGAGAAAATAAAGTGATGGACTTGTTATGAAATTCACAATTTGCTTTGATGGTACAAGTACATTTGTGGACTTGGTAGATGATGAAGGGTTAGAGCATTTTATTAGTTTCAATGGAGAAAGTGGTCATATATATGTTGGAGAAGATGGAAATAACAATACACAACAAACAAGGGAGGGATGCAAGAAAGGAGGAATTTGTGTAAGTTGTGTCAATTTATTGAATTATTGTTGACTGTTGTCATTTGTTACCATGTAAGTTGTCATTCAAATGATCCTGATTTGTAATTACTAACACCCTGAGTTGTCATTGGCTTCAGGATAGATAACTTGGTTGGAAGTTCAGATGGATAATGTATTTCTCCATGGAACTTAGTTAATGATGAGCCACTATTATTAGCATGCGCTGTAGAAATGATTCCCACACCAATACCAAAGATGAATTCTACAAAATGGAGGGATTTGGTCATTGATAAAGGTGAAGTTTTTCCTAGTGCAGTAGTCCTTCGACAAACTCTATACAAGTACAACATTGCACACAAGTTTATATATGAATTTGTGAAGAACAATCAGCAAAAGATCATAGTTAAGTGCAAGGTTGAAGGATGTCCTTGGTACATGGGTGCTTATGTGATGGGAAAAGATACTGCATTCCTAACAGAAGAACTTTCAAGAATGAGCACATCCATAATGCACAAAATAACTTGGAAGTATGACACTCAACAAGGGAAGATTTGACATCATCAATCATGATTGACTCTTTGACATCTAATATAGACAAGAATGCTAGTAAAATTAGAAGTGATTTGTATAGAGAATATGGTGTGCGGTTGGATTATAGTCAAGCTTATAGGGGCAGGGTAAAAGCATTAAGCGAATTACAGGGTCGCCCAGAAGATTCTTATATAGTAATTCCATGGATATGTAAAAGGCCAACAGAAAGTGATCCACACACGGTTGCTCAATGGAAAACATCAGATGAAAGTAGGTTTGAGCGATTATTCATTTCTTATGGATGTTCAATCAAAGGTTTGTAGAAGGCTGTAGAGCTATACTGTATATAGATGGATGTCACCTAACTGGTCCATATAAGGGAACATTGTTGTCAGCTTCTATGTATGATGCGGAAAATCAATTGTTTCCCTTAGCATATACAATAGTTAGTGGGGAGATATATGATGAATGAGATTGGTTTCTTCATAATGTCAAAGACATAACAAGTGCAGTTGAGGTTACAATTGTCTCCGATCATAACATTGCCATTATTGGTGCTATTAAGCATGTTTTTGGTGGTGATAAGCATGTTTTTTGCTACAGGCATGCTAAAAACAATTATAGTACAAAATATGTTAAAATTAATAGAGGTAAGGGGCGGATATCAGGAGTTAGTAAGGAGGATGCGCTCAAGTTTCTTGATGTAATTGCTTATGCAAGACATGAAGGGGAATATATTGTTGATATGGGAAAACTAAGATCATTCAATCCACAATTGGCTCAATGGGTTGAGAATCAAAAAGATGTGCCTCGTTGGGTTCAAAGCAATATTTGTTTTAAAAGATGGGATAACATTACAACTAATCTTGCAGAGTCATTTAATTCATGGATTTTGAAAGAGAGGAAGCACAATCTATCTACCTTCATATTTGAGCACTGAGAAAAATTGGCCAAAAAATTCTTAGAAGCAAAATGGCATTGAAAAATTGAAAAAATGGTGTTAGGCCTAACATAGATGGAAAATTGATGGATATGGTAGCTAAAGCTACAAATATGGCTGTGACATATTATAGAGATAACTGATTTTAAGTTCAAACAACGATTTCAAATAAAGCAATTCTGTTAAATGTAGATCTTGCTACACACAAGTGCACTTGCTTGGCATGGGAGATGAGTGGATTACCTTGTGCACATGCATGTGCTTCGATCAAGTTACTTCATGGTAGGGTGTATATGTTTGTGGATGATTGTTACAAACTATCAACTCAAGAGAAAATATATGCAAACAGCATGAGACCAGTTGCAACACACGATTGTCCATGTCCCAATGAGTTGACAATGACACAAATGATGACAGAAATATTCCTAAATCCACCAACAACTAAAAGGCCTGCAGGAAGGCCAAAGAGGAGAAGGATTGAATCTCAGACTCAGAACAAATAGGTTTATCATTGTGGAAGATTGCATGAAGCTAGATATACTGTGAAAACATGCAAGAATCCAAATCCAAGCTAAACAAATATGGATAACCATTCATTTTGGACATAGATATAGCTGAATATATGAGTTGATTAGATTGACACGCAACCCGTATGAATTTTTGGCTGGGTTGTTAAATTACTTGTAATTATGCATTTGTAAAAATGAATATGTTGATGTACTTATGATGTTGTTATACAACTTGTAATTATGGTACTGTAATTATGCTAAATGTAATCAAGGATTCTAAGTTGTCAATATAAACTTAATGTACTTAGCTCATCTTAATTTGTCAATTAAGTGTGTTGTCATTTATTATGTTCAGGTTGTCATTTAAGGTACTTCTATGGTCATCCAATTTTGGTGCTCCAATTGTCAATCAAAGACATCAACTTATCAATGTTGGTTCTCAGGTTGTCAATTACGATGCTGGAGTTGTCAATGTAATAGTTGGCCCTAGTGAATTTAAACAATTGTTAATGATAGGCACTAACTTGTCAATGCTGGTCAGGTTGTCAATTATAGTGTTTCAGTTGTCAATGTGGTAATCGTCCCTAAGGAACTTAGACAGTTGTCAATGACAAACACTAATTTGTCAATACAGGTGATTGAGTTGTCAGTTATGGTGCTCCAATTGTCAATCTGGGAGATGGCCCTCATGAACTTTAGACAATTGTTAATGATGGGCACTTACTTGTTAATATTGATGCTCAAGTTGTCAATTATGGTGCTCGAGTTGTCAATATGAGAGTTGGCCCTCGTGACCTTAAGACAGTTGTCAATGACGGGCACTAAATTATCAATGCTTGTGCTTGGGTTGTCAATAATGGTGGTCGAGTTGTCAATAATGGTACTTACTTGTCAATATTGGTAGTCGAGTTGTTAGCTATGGTGTTGGAGTTGTCAATATAGGAGTTGGCCCTCGTGACTTTGACAGTTGTCAATGACGGGAACTAACTTATCAATGCTTGTGCTCGGGTTGTCAATTATGGTGCTCGAGTTGTCAATATGTGAGTTGTCAATGACGGGCACTTCCTTTCTTATTGGTGGTCCAGTTGTCAGCTATGGTGTTAGAGTTGTTAATATGGGAGTTCGCCCTCGTGACTTAGACAGCTGTTAATAACCGGCACTAACTTGTCAATGCTGGTGCTTGAGTTGTCTAACTAAGATGCTTTAGTTGTCAGTTAAGATTTGATGTTTTAGTTGTAAAGCAAGGTTTTTCAGTTATTAGTTAAGGTATATGAGCTGTCATTATAGAATTAATCTCAATTAATTTGTTCATACAAATTTAATGTTTTTGTTCGATAAACATGTTTAAGTTGTCAATCAAGGTGTTTTAGTTACAATTACAAAATTACCATCAATTAAAATGTCGAAACATATTTAATGTTAAAACGTTGCAATTATGTGCAACCAAAATCATTTCACTTGCTCAATGTGTCAATATGTACATAATTAAAAAAGGTTCTTGCAACTAAATACAAATAAATCTATTTCTTCCTCTTCCTTTCTTGCTTGCTTGCTATCATGTACAATACATTATCAGCATTTAAGTTGCTCCTATGGGTTACAAGCCACCACAAACATCCAATCTTGACTTGACGAAGTTCATGTCGTGAGTATTTTGGCATGGTGTATCCAACATCATCGTAGATAGTGCCATCCCACATATGTAACCATGTTAGCACATGAACCCCACAAGAGTCCCTACATTGAAAGTGTAGAACTAATCATCAAGTAAAGATATTACATCAACAAGTAAAGTCTTCAACAAACAAATAGCAATGTTAACTCACGTATATGTTTGGACATGAACTTTCATCCAGTTAACCGGTATGTCCATTGGGGCCCTCCTGTCTAACAATTCAGGCTTAACCATTCCCATTATTGTAAGAAAGCAATCTCTCTGTAAAATGAAATAAAAAGCAGTTCAATACAACTATGAATGAAGAATTAAAAACCTAACAGCAGTCATTGATAACATATGAAGAAAGTTAGTGGATACACTGTGGCTTGCTAATATATCCTTCGACCTATCATCCCTTTTTTTCTTGCCCCTCTTATCACCCTTCCTATTTCTATGTTCAACCAAGGAATCAAGGGCATAGAAGATGGTTTTTGTCTCTAAAACATAACAGAACCAATGGTCCATAAAAAGTGCAGGACCAAAAATAAATTCAGCATTGCCAATGCCATATCTGTTATGAATTTGAGGGAATGAAGATAGAGAAAAATAGAGAAAAAGCCTAGAGCAATGAGAAATAGCTCTTCACCTTTATCTTCTGGATATGCCTTATATTTATAGGCATGGATGTACACTGTTATGATATATTATAATAAAAGATAAATAATCAGGAATAACAAATCAGATATGGACATCCAAACAGAAAGATATTTATAACACTCCCCCTTGGATGTCCATTACTAAACATGTGCCTCCTCAAAAAAAACTCCAACTAAGAAAAACCCAATGGGATAAAAACCTAGTAGAAGAAAAAAAAAAGAGTACACAGTTTATTGATATACTTCTTAATGCTGCCTCATTAAAAACCTTTCTAGGAAAACCCAGTAGGACAAAACCTAAATAAGGGAAAAAGAGTACAGCGTGTATCGACTCCCCCTCTTGACTACATCACTTGATATCTCTGAATCTGCGAACTCCGATATCATGAACAAGCTTTCAAATGTCGTACTGGGAAGTGACTTGGTAAATAAATCTGCAAGATTTTTACTGGAATGAATCTGCTGGATGTTGATTTCGCCCCCTTTTTGAAGATCACGAGTAATGAAGACTTTAGAGAAATAAGCTTTGCTCCATCAACCTTTGTACAATTGTACCTACACATGTAAACAAGTATACTAAGCAGCATCTGAATAAATGATCATTCATACTTAGATATACCTGAGCATAATAACCTTATACCCATAGTGCCTCGTAGATAACGAAGAATATATTTCACTCTATTCTACTATATTTATAATATTGAAAAACTATGTCTTGCTAATAGATTAACTACAAATGATATGCCAGAGCATGTGGTATTAGCAAGATACATTAATGCTTAAATAGCACTTAAGTATGGTACTTCCAGACCAAGTAGTTTTTCATCTCCTTCTTCGCTAATTTCTCGACGTCTAAAAAGGTTATTATCAACCTGCAGAGATCTCACAATCATTTGGGTTCATAATGAAAGTGACTTATTTGATAAAAACTGTTATAGAACATTCATATCAAAATCTCTCTGCAAACAATCATTTGTCTTTTGGAACTCTTCAGGAGTTTCAATGATGTTGATATCATCAACACAGATAATAATCACAGCAAACTTACACATATTTTTAAAAATGTGCATTGATTGCTTCAGGCCATATAAAGACTTGTCTAACTGAATTTGATACTATTCTCGAGAACTTACATTTGATGCTTCTGGCATCTCGAGTCCTTCAGGGACTTTCCTATAAATGTTACTGTCAAGTGTGTCATGTGAATGTACAGTCATGACATTTATAAGACCCAAATCAAGCCATTTATTTACTGTTGGGTTAATAACGAAAAATAATCATATTCACTACTGGTGGATGTATTTCTTCTTAACTTATATGTAAAGCACTAAGTTATAAGACGTGCCATATATCTTATAACTTCTCCTTTTTCATTTAACTTTCATACAAATAATCATTTATATTTGATCGGCTTTACATCTGTCGGTGTAAGGACTACAGGTCCTAAAACTTTTCATATTTCAATGACAGTAATTCTCCATTAATAGCTTACATCCATACGGCCAATCCTTTCTTTATTGGCACTCAACAATGGATATTGGCTCATGATCCTCATCATTCATAATATCATATGCTATTTTATAAATAATGATGTCGTCAACGTTGACTTTGTTTCAATCCCATCAGATTCCATAATGTATTGATATCTCAATATTTTCAAATTCTTCAGGTACCTGAGTCTCTTTTAGGACTACGATATTCTCTTCTAGAGAAAATAACTCTTCAGGAGTTGACTCTTCTGGAGCAAGCAAATTTTCATGATCAACCTCGAATTTACCATCTATATATTTAGCTCCTTTTCTCTTGCGAGGATTTTAATGTTTTAAACCGATGGGCCTTTCACGCTTCAGGCATGCTTTAGATTCATTCATAATATATTGTCCTTCTGGGACATTCATTCTTATAGGAACACTTGGCAGCTGGGATATGTGACTTTATCATTCACTTTAGGTCAATAAATGCTTCAGGCATTTGGTTAGCTAAATTCTGTAAATGAATTATTCTTTGAATTTTCTGTGCACACTTATGAGGATCAAACAGAGCCAACGATAAATCATTCAAGCTCATCTATTTACCCAACTGCTTATTTTCTCCCCCTGATGCTAGGAAAAGTAATTTATCAAATGACACTTGGCAAATCGTGTCATAAAATTCATAACCAGCATATATACACATCCTACTTTAAGGACCCATTTTGGTGTGTTGTGGTGATTTTACAGGCACATTTAGTACACACTCAAAAGTAGGAAATTTAGGTTCTTGATCAAAAACCTTTGGAAGGGGGAAAACTTTCGATAATTTGTTGGCTTCATACGAATTAACAATGCTACATCCAAAATGGCTAGTCCCTAAGCAGAATATGGAAGATTATTCCTCATGTAAAAGGTTGCAACCATTTAATCAATTATTCTGCTAGTCCATTTTACATATGAACATGAATTTCAAGATGTTTCAACATCAATTTCAAGGGAAATGCAATCCTTATTAAGGCTAGTGAAGTAAATTCACTAATACTATCAAGATGTAGTTTCTTGATCGGATAATCAGGATAATATGCTCTTAACCATATTCATTGAGCAAGAAATCTTGCAAACTTCATGTTGCAAGAAGATAATAAACAAACGTCAAACCATTTAGTTGATGCATCAATTAAAACCATATGGTAACTAAATGGTTCCCT
>QFDD01003154.1:0-20745 GCA_006871305.1 Vachellia collinsii | reverse complement strand
TGATATCTTGGTCAAACTTTGACCAAAATACCCTTTGACTTTTTCAAATTTGCCAAAATGCCATTACTTTTCCAAATTGACCGTTTTACCCTTATTTTTTCTACATTTTGGAAAATGACATTTTCACCCCTCTTTTTCTTTCTACTTCCACATTTACTCCTTTCTTTCACTCTCCAGACCCTTAATATCTCTGTAGCGACTTGTTTAGCCTTCATTTTTAATTACAGAAATTGAGGATATTACACTCCCCATCACTGCCAACTCACTGTTATTGGTCTCTACCTGAAAGGTGTTGGATTAAAATCAATATTGATGGAGCACCAAGAGGGGACACTAGAGTAGCAAGCTTTGGAGGTGCCTTGAGGAATGACAAGGAAGATTGGATATGTGAATTTACAATAAAGATTAGGCCATTGTGGGGTTGTGCAACCAAAAAGTTGGGTCTGTTAAGAGGTTTGGAGGTTGCATGGCGAAGAGGTTTGGAGGTTGCATGGCGAAGAGGTTTTAGGTAGATCATTGGGGAAACTGATTTGGAGATATTGGCTAAACCTTTAAGAGGAAAGATGGTAGAACCGAGCTTTGTAAATGGCATTCTTTTAAAAATTACGTGATTGAGAGAAGGACTGGCGCATTAGAATCTGTAAGGTGTATAGAAGGGCCAATATGTGTTCCAATGCTTTAGCCAAGATGGGATTTGACTTAGGTGAGGATTGTCATATGTGGGAGGAGATCTACCTAGTTTTGGAAGACCTGTTTGAAAAAGACAAAAAGGGAGTTGCAGAGCTTAGCAAGGTTAGAGTTGGGTATCTCAAATATACAACCACCTTGATCCTAGGATGGTGGTAAGCCATTTGTTGTTGTCTTTTCCATTTTTGTATTGGCCATTGTCCTCATCCTTTTACAAAAAAAAATCTTAAATTTGACTTAAATGATAGATTAAATCTTAGATTTGATTTATAAGGATAGATTAAATCTTGATATTATATCTTGGTTTTAATTTATGGAGATAAATTAAAATCTAACATTGTTGACTCCTTATCCAGATTAAATAGATGGGTTGAATTAAATCTGTTGGATGGATTTAAATTAAACTACATTTATTTAAATTTTTCTTATTGATAAAAGGCAATTAAATGTTAATTGATCTGATGTGATTTTATTTTAAAATTGATAAAGATTGATTTCAAAATTCAAAATGATAGCTCTGATTAATTATAAATAGGTAGCTAGAGCTCTCCAAGGATTATCAAAAGATAAATTATAAGAGAGAGAAATCGAGAGGGATAAACGAGATTATAGAGTTAATCCTAGAATAATTTTCTCCATACTTGAATGTGCTTAAAAGTGTTGTGTAGAAACTCCATTTTGAAAACGATACTTGAGTATTGAAGCTTGTACTCAAGTCCATTGTTCCTAGCTCACAACTTGGAATGTATAGGTCATGACATGGAGTGTACTGAGAACATTCCTAATAGAGAGTCCGAGGTCACGACTTAAAATGTTCAGGTCATGACTTTAAGATTTTATCTAACCCATAACTTGTGATAGCCATAACTCTCTCAATTTGAGTCCAAACTTTGTATATAGTATACCATGGAAAGCCCTTTGAGTCTACTTTCAAATGCAAGAAGAATAATTCCCAAAGGTTCTCTAGCTAAGGTAAGCAAAGATAAGTGATGAAGAGTTACATCTAACCACCATATTTCAAAATTCATATCTCCTCCATATGAAATGCTTTGAGATTTTTCTTGGTGTCTATAAACCGCATTTTGAGTCTAGTTTCATATGAATCAATTTTCACATCAATCAGACATGTGGTCTGAGAGATATGAGCAAAATATTGAATAGATGTCGAATTGAAAGTGAAGCAGAGCTTAACAGAGGGGGTCATACTCAAGTATAACTTCCCATACTCGAGTATTAACTTAAAAAATCCTCATACTCAAGTGCTTTGATGCTGTGCTCGAGTATGGCTTAAGGAAACTCAAAAACTCCTAATACTAGAGTGCTTGAGGCTATACTCAGGTTTGCTCTTCAGGAAACAGTTCTGAGTGTTCAAATCAAGCTTAAATGAATGGTAACTCAATATATGATGAAATGACATCTATTTAAAACATTTTAACCTCCAAATGGTGTTATTTAAATACTTTAACATTCTAAGACTTTGTCTTGAAATACAACATTGTACAAACAAATCCATTGCATAAATTCTTGTTAAGGAATAATGCTACATAAAAGGGGCTTCTAAAGACAAGGCTTGTACAAACAAAATAAAGCACCCTATTGATTAAAATCACAATTATTTATTCATAAATTTTAGGCAAAATTCTCTTCCTCAGATAATAGTTCAAACTATAATCTCCAACATTGATAATTTTTCCATAAGCATTCAATGAAAACTTTAGTCAAACAGTAAATTTGGTTGTCCATTAAGGCATCTTTAGAAAGAATCAAATAATGATTTCCAAAATATAAATTTTGCATAATCCATAATCTAGTTCTGGAGAAATTAGAATTCAGAAACCTATGTGACCTTGAGATCAAACCCACTAGTTTTGGGTTCATTGTCAATCGGCACCAAAAAGAAAGAAAAACAAAGAAAAAGAATAGGTTTTCTTACCATCCCTAAGTTGTTGAACAATACAACCACTTCCACTTTGTAATAGGCATAATCAATCATGGATTTTAAGCTGCAATAAATAATACTAGGGACAAGGAAAGAATGCATGAAAGGGGTATGTGATTGATCATATATGCAAATTTATTCAATTATTTAATTACTTGATTGAAAATGTATAGAAGCATTATCCCACTAGGTCAGGACTTAAAAATATATACAAATTTGACAATTTAGAATATCAATTAGAATAAATAATCAACTATCTCACATGGGAGAAAAATATGCCAACCTCTTAAGCATATAGATGCACAAATTGGTATAGCTTCCAAGCCAATATAGGAGAAAACAATTGATAATAGTTCAAAGTTATAGAGATTGACATAATAAGTCTATGAGTGTGAATTTTGTTTTGTTTTACTTTCAATAGATGCATATACATGGAAAGTTTAGTTAGCTTTTAAATGCTACATAAGAATATGACTCATTGATGTGCAAAACCTATGAAATACACCCTAATTTCTTCAAACATTTATAATTTATGGCTCCGTACTCACTTTAATCTTGAATTTACAACACTAGCAATATGCAAATTCACATACTAATCCATCCAAGATGTAATGGCTTTTCAAGGGAAACTTCACGTTGATTTGGCTTGCTTACATGACTTGGAATATCCTTGCATAGAGCCAGATACAACATAGAACTTACATCTTGGAACAACCAATTGATTCAAACCAACCCAAATGCATGCTTTACTGCATCATGGGTATTGAAGATAAGCATTGATATTGTTATTGGTCCCAAACCTCTGGGCACATGCATAAGAGATGATGCCAACTTGATTGTCTCTTCATGGCAAACATCTCCTATGACACGGAAGCCTTTGTTGTTAGGATTCTACAAGTTCTATTAAGTACATAAAGAATAGAAAGACAAGAAAAGATAACTTTTCTCTTAATAGCAAGCATTCTTTATGTGAAAACCATTGGGTTTGTAATATCACCAATGAATCTAAATTTGAGCACTTTGTGACTTAAATAAAAACTAGCTCTCTCAACATATTTTCCCCCAACCATGACACTAAAATTTGAAACCATACATGAGAAGCATTGTCTCTCTTACTCAACCCAATAACATGTATGTCCCTCTAACTTGGTCAAAGAAAGGAGAACAAAACCTCAAAATTTCATTAATTTGTCCCTCATCTGAAACAAAGCAATGTTGTAACTTAAAAAAAGGTGCTCAGTTAGATAGTTATCAATCCTCATTGTACTATATAACACTATCTAAAATAATAATAGAAGTAAAAGAAAATTAACATTTGTTAAACCCGACTTTAACCGGTCAAATCATAAGAAAACCACAAGGCACAGGGGTATATCCTACTTTTGGTGAAATTAAAACCCATACAAACATTTTGATGAAAATAAATATCCAGATAAAGTAAAACCTATAGTAGAAGAGAGAAATCAGAAACTTAGGCTTTCTTTTGGCTTTTATTACTTCCATTTGAATAAACTTTCTTCGCATTTTATACAAATTTCATAATTGATTGGATAGAGCCTCACATTCTGATAGTTACAAAACTAAAATTTCTAGAGCCTTTACTCATCTATCATAACTCAAATGATAGAGAAATTTTGTACCTTAACTTGATTTGTTCCCATGTCAATCACAAATGTTCCTTGTTTTAACCAATTACCATGAATCATAACGGGTATTCCAAAATTTGCTACCACGATTTCAGCTTCAGATGTTATTTGTTCTGGGTTCTCCATGAATGCATGTACCATACTTACTGTTGTATGGTGCCTCTACTTGAAAGACAACAAATTGGCAATTTACCAAAAGGTTACTTTACTCAGAACAACATATGATCATGTACGTGCAATAGCAACAAAGTAGGTAACCCCACAATTTTACTTCTTCCAACTACAATTGCTCTTTTCCCACCAATTTCCACTCCATGCCTAAGCAACAACTCAATACACCCCTTGGAGGTTTAAGGAATGAAGTATGGTTTTCTTCCCTTCATGGCAAGGTTTCCCATATCTAAGGGATGAAAGCCATCCACATCAATTTTTGGACTCACAAAGTCAATGACATTTTCCACATCCAAGTGCTGCACATTAATGTCAAATAACAAATTCATTAATAATTCAATCCACATTGCACCAAATAGTTTCGCTGATTTTTATTATCAGAATTTTCATGCACAAAATTCCTATAGCTTCAAGAAAATTGATCTATGAGACCAAAGCAACTTATTCACATAACTATAATTGATTTTAGATCATGCAAAGCCTCTATTCCTCTGGATCAAAGCTTTAGATTAATAATCACAGTTAATTTGTAAATAGTAAAAAAGGAATAGAAATTACTTGAGGTAGAGGAAGTTGCACAATGATGCCTGCATAGCTAGATCTCTGTTATAATTGGCAACAAGATCAAACAGTTCATTTTCTTCATAGTTTTCAAGCAACAGAGCCACCAATGTTTCAATGCCATCTTGCTCATAGGCTTTTAACTTAATGTGGTTGAAGGTTTGAGAATCTCTTCTATCATCAACATGAATCACAACAAATTTAGGAGACTTCCCGATTGTCCTTTCAATTCTACATATTTCTTCAGCTACTTTTTGTTTCACATATTGGGCAACAAATTTCCCTCCAAGTATTACAACATTAGACTTCGCCCCTTTCGCATTACAGATAACCCAAAAAAAAAATATTAACAAAGGGTACCAAAGCTGAGCTTTAGAGGACATTAGAATCGCACCATCATGCTCATCCTTTTGCATGACAACTGACCCGCAAGAAAAACCCCCTATTAACTTAAGTGAGTCAAATAGAGGATTACATGAATAGTAAATTGACACCTTCTGTAATATCCTCAATTTTTTTGTAACCGAGAATAAGGGATGAGAGAGGCATATAGAGTAATAAAGAGTCCAGAGAGTGAACAGAGGTATAAGAGATGCTAAGGGTGCCATTTTGCAAGTAAAAAAAACATTGGGACAAAATGGTCATTTTGGGAAAAGCCAAGGGCATTTTGGTAATTTTTGCCAAAATACCAAAAAATGACCCCGGGCACCAGAAAGTAGAGAAAAGGTCACTGATTAGTAATTGAGGCTCAGTTAAGGTTAAATGGGCAAAAATACCCTTGACAGGAAATTTTTACAGTAATTAATATTTTGGCTATTTAATGAGTTATTAGCCAAATATTATTATTTAAATTGTCTAGAGGCCTTAGAAGTGTAATGTTAAAGTGGGTAAAAATAGTTTATAGAGTTCCCTAATTTATAAAATTGTTCTCAATAGAAATTGAAAAATAGGTTGCTGGAATAGTAGTACAAAAGACCAAAAATTGCCTAATCAGGGTTTTCGAAAGAAAATTTATTAAGGGCATTCCGGAATGACTTTTGAGGAAAGAAAAATACCCTAGTGATATTATGAATTATGGGAATTTTTAAGGGTCTAATATAGTCTTAGTGATCATAAAATTTCCGAAAAGCATTTTCGGTAGTCAAAAAATCAGATGAAGTAAAGGTATTTTTGGCAAAAAGAAGATTGTGGGGAAATAGTGAAGTCACTTGTCATCTTCTTATTAAAGATGAAAAGTAAAGAGTAGATATTTTACCAGAGCAACACATTTTATCAGTGTAAAGTTTCCCTGGCAATACAAGTGGACCCCACCACTTATTTTAGTACATGTCTTGGTTCATTAAAGCTTTCCAAGTCTTCATTTTGCTTCCATTTCATGTTGGATGACCAGAAGAGAGAGAGAGAGAGAGAGAGAGAAGTCGGTGGAAGAAAAGAGTAAGAAAGGAAGAAGAAAAGCAAGCTAAATTCAAGGTAAAGTTGATATTTAGGCTTGATTCTCTTCATAGAATCCAATTATGGCCTCTAATCTTCCATCTAACTGATTTAGTTTTGTCTCTAAACTTATGGTTATTGGGTTTCAAGAAGTGTTCTTGAGTTGGACTTGAGAGAGAAAATGAAAAAGAGTGAAAATTGGAAGCAACAAGTGCTTGGAATCAGCTTAATGCATGTTTTGGTGCATATTGATGGTTAAAATGAGTTTATTTAAGCTTGTTATAAATTTTTGGCATTAAACCCTTTTCACTAGCTATTGGAAGAATTTGATGATGCATGATAATGAATGTTTTTAAGTTATTAATGATTGAGAATTGGTCTAGGAATGAGATTGCACATGTGCACGCAAAGAGATGTTAAAAAATCTCATTTCCTCCAATTTTCTGTGCATTTTCATCCAGCTGGGATTATGAAGGAAATTCTATGATTTTGTGTGTTTTTATGCTTCCATTGAATTTAGAATGAAAAATTTTGTAGGCTGGGATTATGAAGGGAAATAGTATGATTTTGTGTGTTTTGATGCTTCCATTGAGTTTAGAATGCAAAATTTTGTAGGCAAGAAGCAAGAGCACAATTTGGAGGCACTGAAAACACAAATAGCCAAGTTAGGAGTTAAAGTTGACGTTGAGGTGCAAAGTGTTATAATACACTAAATAATGTTAAATATTGATGTTTAGCACACTATGACATGTGTAGGAGTGTAAGTTGCCAAGAAGACGCCACCAAGTGCAGGTTGGAACCATTTCAAGTTCAAATTGGAAAATTAAAGCTTCAAGGTAGCAAATTCTCTAACTTTTACATTTACATTGCAATTGATTGTTGTATGTGTTGTTTAGCCATGATTGATGTGGGTTGTAGCCCTATGACATGTAATTCCTTACTTGTGCATGGTTGTAGCTTGCAAAAATTGATGTGCCTTGGCCTTGTGCAATGTATGCTGTGTGAATTGTCGAACTTTCATGACATGTTAATATTCCATTCCAATAACCATACTTGTTGATATGATAGTTAGAATTATTTGCTACTAGGATTTCTTTGAAATCTCATTCTTTTTAAATGACTAACAATAGGAAAAAGTTCCAAGGGCAAAGGAAATGATATCCAAGAACGTATGGTGAGGGCTTCCATGAGAATGCACAAGTTGCACATTCTATATATGCCATTTTTATGTGTATCTATGTGATTCTTCATGTTTATGTGAAGTTTGGGGATAAATGTAAATTAAACTCCTGCACTAAGTCATTTTTATGCTATGTGTTTCGATTATATGAATTATGGTGTGAAATGCATAAAGAAAGTAAATTGAGCATGCAAGATGGTATAAAAAGGGTCAAAGGCCCCTTAAATGTGACAAAGTAGGATAAAATGAGCAAATGGAATCCAATGGCCTTGATATTTTGCATTCAAGTAGATCTTATTATAATCTTTCTAAAGAGCCATAGTTTTCTCAATTTGGAGTTGTGTACAAAAAGTTATGCATTTTACAAGTTCAGCTGAAAAACTAGAAAAGTTGACATGTATAGCAGCAAAGTTTGCCCCGGTGAAAGTGGTTAGGGAGGTCAGTTTGGAGGAGTTCACTGCAATGAACTCAAAAGTTCTCCTCAGCGAAGTGCACCCAAGAGCAATTTTCATGTGGTCAAATGAGTTGGCCGCAGTGAAGTGCAAAGTTGGCCACGGTGAAGTCATGTTTCAGGGGACCAAATGAATTGTTCAATTTTACATGGATTAAGGGGATGTTTGAGCTTTGGCTTGTTCAAATGAATATTTTACCCCTATAAAGAATTGAACAAGATTTCATTAGAGACTTAAATCACTTGGTTTAAAATTTTCTAGAATTAGTTATGAATGTTCATAGTTGGGCCTAAATTCCAAGTTTTCAAGTGAACAGTAACTCAAGTGGGAGCTTTTGAGATTCACCAAGTTGACTAATTCTAGCTTATGTAATGGTCTGAAGTGGTTAAGGTCTCTAATGAGTAATAAAGCTAGCTAAGAGAGGTGTTACACCTTCAAACTTACAGTTATGTCTTTATGAGAAATGGGAATCAGAAGTGGTGTTCTTTCTAGGAACCCAAGTATTAGGAAGGTTGGGGCCAAGAAGATCACAAGAAGATGGAAAAGACAAAGAATGCAATAGTGATTTTCTGAGCATTCTACATCAACCCACAATGGACCCAGAAGAGGCACATACTAGCATATTTGATGGTTTCCTTCAATTATTATAGGAAAAGATGAAGGGAATGTGGGTTTTGCTGGTTCCTTCAAACTAAACGTTGTAATGAAGATTATATATGTTTTAACCTACTTATTGGCCATTGTTTGATAGAAGGTTCCAAATAGATAATCTTGTTGAGGATCTACCCTTCAGATTTGAGGATTTAAATGGCCTTAACTTGATTTGTTCCACACCACTACCTCTACTCCAAGTTGAGTGAATCAAGTTGTTCAGCATCAGCCGATCAATGCCTCAGCAGTAACCAGTAAGGTTATTTGGGAATTTTGTTTTTCACCCCTATTTATTGTTTTTAAAAAATTTAATATAATCTTCACTGTAAAATCTTATCTTAATCTATTTTATCTTTCAAATTTATAATCTTTTCTTTCAAAATATTGTTTTCGAATTTTAGTTTTTAAAAATAAATATCTATTTTTTTAAAACAAATGAGGAAACATAAAATCACAAAAATAGGTTTTTTGTTTTTAAAAACAGGAAAGCCCCTTAGTAATTTTGTCTAATTCCATGGCAAAATTTTGGGCTTGTTTATTCTTCATATTGAATCTCTAGAGAGAGCGAAGAAGCATAAAAATAGCGTAAGCAATATCCATAAGCTATAAAGATTCAAAATGTATGTATCAAATATTTTATTGTATAAAAGTTATGAAAATATACCATACAATAATGTAACTCATGAAAATAAAGAGCCTATGAATAGTTTTACGTATTTTTAATAGCTTAAAATACGAAATTACTACCCTATTTTTAGTTAAATCATTACACTATTGTAAATTTAATGTAAATTTAAAATATAAAACATAGACTATAGCAACCAATGTATTGAACTTAAAAAAATTTATTAATGAAAGTTATTTTATTAATTAATAATATTCAACAAGTATGTACCAAATATTTTATTGTATACAAGTTATGAAAATATACTATAAAACAATGCAACTCATGACAATAAAGAGCATATGAATAGTTTCACGTCTTTTTAATAGCTTGAAATACGAAATGACTACCCTATTTTTAGTTAAATCATTACACTATTTTAAATATAATGCAAATTTAAAATACAAAACGTAGACTATAGTAAACAACTTATTTAACTTAAAAAAATTTATTAAAGAAAGTTTTTTTATTAATTAAGAAGATTCAAAATGTATGTACCAAATATTTTATTTTATAAAAAGTTATGAAAATATACTATAAAACAATGCAACTCATGACAATGAAGAGCCTATGAATAGTTTCATGTCATTCTATCAGCTTGAAATTCCAAATTACTACCCTATTTTTTGGTTAAATCATTACACTATTGTAAATTTAATGTAAATTTAAAATACAAAACGTAGACCATAACAAGCAAATTATTGAACTTAAAAAAATTTATTAATGAAAGTTATTTGATGAATTAAGAAGATTCAAAATGTATGTACCAAATATTTTATTATATAAAATTTATGAAAATATAGTGTACGACAATGCAATTCATGAAAGTAAAGAGCTTATAAATTGTTTCACGTCTTTTTAATTACTCGAAATACGAAATTATCACCCAATTTTTAGTTAAATCATTACATTATTGTAAATTTAATATAAATTTAAAATACAAAAAGTAGATTATAGCAAGCAATTTATTGAACTTAAAAAAATTTATCAATGAAAGTTATTTTATTAATTAAGAAGATTCAAAATGTATGTACAAAATATTTTATTGTATAAAAGTTGTGAAAATATATTATACGACAATGAAACTCATAAAATTAAAGAGCCTATGAATAGTTTCATGTCTTTTTAATAGCTCAAAATACAAAATTACTACCCTATTTTTTATTTAAATCATTACACTATTGTAAATTCAATGTCAATTTGAAATAAGAAACAAAGACTATAGCAAGCAATTTATTGAACCTAAAAACATTTATTAACAAAAGTTATTTTATTAATTAAGAAAATTCAAAATGTATGTACCAAATATTTTATTGTATAAAAGTTATGAAAATATACTATACGAAATTCACGTCGTTTTAGTTGCTTGAAATACGAAATTACTACCCTATTTTTTTGTTAAATCATTACACTATTGTTAATTTAATGTAAATTAAAAGTTCTAAATGTAGACTATAGCAAGCAATTTATTGAATCTAAAAAATTGATTAATGAAAGTTATTTTATTAGTTAAAAATATTCAAAATGTATGTACCAAATTTTTTAATGTATAAAAGTTTTGAAAATATACAACAAAACAATGCAACTTTTGAAAATAAAAAGCCTATAAATTGTTTCACGTCTTTTTAGTAGCTTGAAATATGAAATTACTACTAGTTTTTTTTGTTAAATAGTTACACATTTGTAAATTTAATGTAAATTAAAAATACAAAATGTAGACTATAGTAAGTAATTTATTGAACTTAAAAAATTGATTAATGAAATTTATTTTATTAGTTAAAAAGATTCAAAATGTATGTACCAAATATTTTATTGTATAAAAGTTATGAAAACATACTATACGGCAATGCAACTCATGAAAATAAAGAGCCTATGTATAGTTTCACCTATTTTTAGTAGCTTGAAATACGAAATTACTACCATATTTTTTAGTTAAATCATTACCCTATTGTAAATTCAATGACAATTTAAAATAAGAAAGATAGAGTATAGCAAGCAATTTATTGAATTTAAAAAAAATTTAATGATGAAAGTTATTTTATTAATGAAGAAGATTCAAAATGTATTTACCAAATATTTTATTGCTTAAAAGTTATGAAAATATACTATACGACAATGCAACTCATGAAATAAAGAGCCTTTGAATAGTTTCCCATCTTTTTAATTGCTTGAAATACGAAATTAATACCTTTTTTTTAGTTAAATCATTACACAATTGTAAATTTAATGTAAATTAAATATACAAAAAGTAAACTATAGCAAGCAATTTATTGAACCAAATTTTTTATTGTATAAAAGTTTTGAAAATATACAACAAAACAATGCAACTTTTAAAAATAAAAAGCCTATAAATAGTTTCACGTCTTTTTAGTAGCTTGAAATATGAAATTACTACCCGTTTTTTTTTTGTTAAATAGTTACAAATTTGTAAATTTAATGTAAATTAAAAATACAAAATGTAGACTATAGTAAGTAATTTATTGAACTTAAAAAATTGATTAATAAAAGTTATTTTATTAGTTAAAAAGATTCAAAATGTATTTACCAAATATTTTATTGTATAACAATTATGAAAATATACTAGACAACAATGCAACTCATGAATATAAAGTGCATATGAATAGTTTCACGTCTTTTTAATAACTTGAAATACGAAATTACTACCCTATTTTTTTTGTCAAATCATTACACTATTGTTAATTTAATGTAAATGTAAAATACAACACATAAACGATGGCAAGCAATTTATTGACCTTAAAAAAATTTATTACTGAAAGTTATTTTATTAGTTAAAAAGATTCAAAATGTATTTACCAAATATTTTATTGTTTAAAAGTTATGAAAATATAATATAAGATAATGTAACTCATAAAAATAAAGAGCCTATGAATAGTTTCACGTCTTTTTAGTAGCCTGACATACGAAATTACTACCCATTTTTTAGTTAAATCTTTACACTATTGTAAATTTATTGTAAATTTAAAATACAATACATACAAGTAATTGAACTTAAAGAAAATTTATTAAAGAAATTTATTTTATTAGTTAAAAAGAATTAAAATATATGTACCAAAATGTTTATTAAATAAAAGTTATGAAAATATACTATACGACAACGCATCTCACGCAAATAAAGAGCCTATGAATAGTTTCATGTCTTTTTAATAGATTGAAATACGATATTACTACCCTATTTTTAGTTCAATCTTTACACAATTGTAAATTTAAAATAGAAAACGTAGACTATAGGAAATAATTTATTGAACTTAAAAAAATTTATTAATGAAGGTTATTTTTTTATTTAGAAAGATTCAAAATGTATGTATAAAATATTTAGTGTAAAAGTTATGAAAATATACTATACGACAAGGCAACTCATAAAAATAAAGAGCCTACGAATAGTTTCATGTCTTTTTATTTGCTCGTGATACGAAATTACTACCATATTTTTGGTTAAATTATTACACTATTGTAAATTTAATGTAAATTTAAAAAACAACGTAGACTATAGTAAGTAATTTATTGAACTTAAAAAAATTTATTAATGAAATTTATTTTATTAATTAAGAAGATTCGAAATGTATGTACCAAATATTTTATTATACAAAAGTTATGAAAACATACTATACGACAAAGCAACTCATGAAAATAAAGAGCCTATGAATAGTTTCACGTATTTTTAGTACCTTGAAATACGAAATTACTACCCTATTTTTAGTTAAATCATTACACTATTGTAAATTTAATGTAAATTAAAAATAAAAAATATAGACTATACATGCAATTTATTGAACCTAAAAAATTGATTAAAGAAATTTATTTTATTAGTTAAAAAGATTCAAAATGTATGTACCAAATATTTTATTCTATAAAAGTTATGAAAATATACTATACGACATTACAACTCATAAAAATAAAGAGCCTATAAATAGTTGCACATCTTTTTAATAGCCTAAAATACGAAATTACTACCCTGTTTTTAAGTTAAATCATTACACTATTGTAAATTTATTGTAAATTTAAAATACAAGACGTAGACTATAGCAAGTAATTTATTGAACTTAAAAAAATTTATTAATGAAAGTTATTTTATTACTTAAGAAGATTCAAAATGTATGTGCCAAATATTTTATTTTATAAGAGTTATTAAAATATACTATACGAAATTACAACTCAAGAAAATAAAGGGCTTATGAATAGTTTCACGTCTTTTTAGTTGCTTGAAATACGAAATTACTACCCTATTCTTTTGTTAAATCATTACACTATTGTTAATTTAATGTAAATTAAAAATACAAAACGTAGATTAGACAAGCAATTTATTTAATCTAAAAAATTGATTAATGAAATTTATTTTATTAGTTAAAAAGATTCAAAATATATGTTCCAAATATTTTATTGTATAAAAGTTATGAAAATATACTATATGACAAAGCAACTCATAAAAGTTAAGAGACTATGAATAGTTTCACGTCTTTTTGATAGCTCGAGAAACGGAATTACTAACCTATTTTTAGGTAAATCATTACACTATTGTAAATTTAATGTAAATTTAAAATACAAAACCTAAACTATGGTAAGCAATTTATTGAACTCAAATAAATTTACTAGTGAAAGTTATTTTATAAGTTCAGAAGATTCAAAATGTATGTGTACCAAATATTTTTTTGCATAAATGTTATGAAATTATACTATACGACAATGCAACTCATGAAAATAAAGAGCCTATGAATAGTTCACGTCTTTTTAATAGCTCGAAATACGAAATTACTACCTTATTTTTTAGTTAAATCATTACACTATTGTACATTTAATATAAATTTAAATTACAAAACGTAGAATATAGTAAGCAATTTATTGAAATTAAAAAAATTTATTAATGAATGTTATTTTATCACTTAAGAAGATTCAAAATGTATGTAGCAAATAATTTATTGTAAACATGTTATTAAAATATATTATACAACAATGCAACTTATGAAAATAAAGAGCCTATGAATAGTTTCACGTCTTTTTAGTAGCTTGAAATAGGATATTACTACCCTATTTTTTTTGTTAAATCATAACACTATTGTCAATTTAATGTAAATTTAAAATACAAAACGTAGACTATAGTAAGCAATTTATTGAAATTAAAAATTTTTATTAATGAATGTTATTTTATCACTTAAGAAGTTTCAAAATATATGTAGCAAATAATTTATTGTAAACAAGTTGTGAATATACTATATGACAATGCAACTCATGAAAATAAAGAGCCTATGAATAGTTTCACATCTTCTTAATAGCTTGAAATACAAAATTACTATTCTAGTTTTTAGTTAAATCATTACACTTTGGTAACTTTAATGTAACTTTAAAATACAACACGTAGACTATAGCAAGCAATTTATTAAACTTAAAAGGATTCAAAATGTATGTACCAAATATTTTATTGTATAAAAGTTATGAAAATATACTCCACGACAATGCAACTCACGAAAATAAAGAGCCTATGAATAGTTTCACGTCTTTTCAAAAGCTTCAAATAAGAAATTACTACCCTATTTTTAGTTAAATCATTAGACTATTGTAAATTTATTGTAAATTTAAAATACAAAACGTAGACTATAGTAAGTAAATTAATGAACTTAAAAAAATTTATTAATGAAGGTTTTTTATTAGTTCAAAAGATTCAAAATGTATGTCTAGATATTTTATTGTATAAAAGTTATGAAAATATACTATACGACAATGCAACTCACGAAAATAAAGAGCCTATGAATAGTTTCACGTCTTTTTAATAGCTTGAAATACGAAATAACTACTCTGTTTTTAGTTAAATCATTACACTATTGTAAATTTAATGTAAATTTAAAATAATAAACTAGACTATAGTAAGCAATTTATTGAAGTTAAAAAATTTATTAATGAAAGTTATTTTATGATTTAAGAAGATTCAAAATGTATGTATCAAATATTTTATTGTATAAAAGTTTTGAAAATATACTATACGACAATGCAATTTACAAAAATAAAGAGCCTATCAATAGTTTTAAGTCTTTTTAATAGCTTGAAATATGAAATAACTACCGTATTTTTAGGTAAATCATTACACTATTGTAAACTTAATGTAAATTTAAAATACAAAATGTAGACTATAGTAAGCAATTTATTGTACTTAAAAAATTGATTAATGAAAGTTATTTTATTAGTTCAAAAGATTCAAAATGTATGTACCAAATATATTATTGTATAAAAGTTATGAAAATATACTGTACGACAATGCAACTCACGAAAATGAAGAGCCTATGAATAGTTTCACGTCTTTTTAATAGCTTGAATTACAAATAACTACCATGTTTTTAGTTAAATCATTACACTATTGTAAATTTAATGTAAATTTTAAATAATAAACGTAGACTATAGTAAGCAATTTGGTGAACTTAAAAAATTGATTAATGAAAGTTATTTTATTAGTTAAGAAGATTCGAAATGTATGTACCAAATATTTTATTGTATAAAAGTTATGAAAATATATTACATGACAATGCAACTCATGAAAATAAAGAGCCTATAAATAGTTTTGTTGGGATAACTTTTTGATGATGACAATTATGTTTTTGAACTTATGCTAAAATCAATGTTTTCACAAATACTTTAAGTAATTTTCATGTTTTAGTGAAAGTGTTAAGAATACTCGAGTTATATAGGTCAATACTCAAGTACCATTGTCTAAAAATGCTTTCAAAACTCAACGCTCTCAAGAGAACTCAAGTTTTGGTAAAAGTGTTGTCAAAACGCGAGTTCTGAGAGTCAATACTCGAGTATCGAGTATTGAAACAAGTTTTAGAAATCTAAAACTCTCAGTAGAACTCAAGTTTTAACAAAAGTGTTAACACAACTCGAGTTTTGAGTGACAGAACTCGAGTTTCGAGTGCCAAAACTGTTTTAGAAAACCAAAACTTTCAATGGAACTCAAGTTTTAATAGAAGTGTTGCTGAAACTCGAGTTATGGCTTGCAGAACTCGAGTATCGGGACTCTGAAAAATCCTTGAACTACAAAAATTCTTTCAAAACTTGAAGTTTCAACAAAAGTTTTGATACAGCTCAAGTTATGAGAAGCAGAACTCGAGTTTCAAAGTGTGAACCTCAAAACTTCTTTCACAACTTGAAGTTTCAACAAAAGTTTTGATACAACTCGAGTTTTGAGAGACAGAACTCAAGTTTCGAAGACTGAAAAATCTTTGAACTACAAAACTTCTTTTAAAACTTGAAGTGTTAACAAAAGTTTTGATACAACTTGAGTTTTGAGAGACAGAACTTGAGTTTCGAGGTGTGAATTTGTCTTCAAGCTGAATGCTTCAAATGAAACAAGATGAGCAATGAAAGTGATGTTTTCAAATACTTGGAACTTGAAGTTTTAGAGTATGAAACTCGAGTATAGAAGAACTTGCAAAGTTTTAGCTTACAGAAACTTATGTAAACTAGAGTTTTACTGTCTATAACTCAAGTATTGACAAAACTTTTGTTAGAACTTGATGAGTATTGAAAGTGTTGTCTCAAATGAACTAACAAACACTCGAGTTTCCTTATAATCACTCGAGTAATGAGAAACCTTTCAAGCTTTACTTTCAAAACTCGAGTATTAACAAAAGTATTCTGAATTCTTCATTGTTATTTCTTCAAACACTCCGTTATCTATCACTCAAGTATTCTTTTAATGACAGTTATTCAGAGTGTCAGAAGCTTTTCGTTATTCTCAAATCTTTCCTTGTTTTTAGTTACAACAACGCAACTCAAGAAAATAAAGAGCCTATGAATAGTTTCAAGTATTTTTAATAGTTTGAAATACGAAATAACAACCATGTTTTTAGTTAAATTATTACACTATTGTAAATTTAAAATATAAAATGTAGACTAAAGGAAGCAATTTATTGAACTTAAAAAACTTTATTAATGAAAATTATTTGATTAATTAAGAAGATTCAAAATGTATGTACCAAATATTTTATTGTATAAAAGTTATGAAAATATACTATACGGCAATGCAACTCACGAAAATAAAAAGCTTATGAATAGTTTCACGTCTTGTTCATAGCTTGAAATTCCAAATTCTTACCCTATTTTTTTGTTAAATCATTATAATATTGTAAATTTAAAATGCAAAATGTAGACTATAGGAAGCAATTTATTGAACTTAAAAAAAAATTATTAATGAATGTTATTTTATTAGTGAAAAAGTTTCAAAATGTATATACCAAATATTTTATTGTATAAAAGTTAAGAAAATATACTAATTGACAAATCAACTCATAAAAATAATGAGCCAATGAATAGTTTGACGTCTTTTAAATAGCTTGAAATACGAAATTACTACCCTATGTTTTAGTTAAATCATTACACCATTGTACATTTAATGTAAATAGAAAATACAAAACGTAGACTATAGCAACCAATTTTTTGAACTTAAATTGATTAATGAAAGTTATTTTATTAGTTAAAGAGATTCAAAATGTTGTACCAAATATTTTATTGTATAAAAGTTATGAAAATATACTATACGACAATGCAACTTATGAAGAAAAAGAGCTTATGAATAGTTTTACATCTTTTTACTAACTTGAAATTCCAAATTACTACCCTATTTTTTTGTTAAATCTTTACACTTTTGTAATTTTAATGCAAATTTAAAATACAAAACGTAGATTATAGCAAGCAATTTTTTGAACATAAAAAAATTGATTAATGAAACTTATTTTATTAGTTGAAAAGATTCAAAATGTATGTACCAAATATTTTATTGTATAAAAGTTATGAAAATATACTATACGACAATGCAACTCATGAAAATATAGAACCTATGAATAGTTTCACATCTTTTTAATAGCATAAAATTGCAAATTACTACCCTATTTTTTAGTTAAATCATTACACGATTGTAAATTTAATGCAATTTTAAAATACAAAACGTAGACTTTAGGAAGCAATTTATTGAACTTAAAATAATTGATCAACGAATGTTGTTTTTTTGGTTAAAAAGATTTAAAATGTATGTACCAAATATTTTATTGTATAAAAGTTATGACAATAAACTATACGATAAAGAAACTCATGAAAATAAAGAGCCTATGACTAGTTTCACGTCTTTTTAAAAGCTTTAAATACGAAATTACTACCCTATTTTTTAATTAAATCATTACAGTATTGTAAATTTAAAATACAACACGTAGACTATAGCAAGCAATATATTGAACATAAAAAAATTTATTAATGAAAGTTATTTTATTAGTTAAAACGATTCAAAATGTATGTACTAAATATTTTATTGTATAAAAGTTATGAAAATATACTATACAACAATACAACTCATGAAAATAAAGAGTGATGAAGCCTTAGTCGTTATGGGCTCTCAAAACTTGTGTAATTTCCGGATGGAAATGCACTATAGTGGTGCAATCCGAGTCGTGTTCACTTCGAGGAGCCTAAATGATTCCATGTAATTTAAGCGACAAAACCGTACAGGAAGATAAAAATCAGGGGTTGCATGCTGAATGAAATTGCAGGAGATAAAACCAAGTTCTGTTTTTGGATTTTTCGGTTTATAGAAAACTAGAGATTACAGGAACAATAAAACGGGTAGATTGAAAACTCTATAATGGAATTGCCCTTTGGAGTATTGATTAAGCCTTCATCACTTCTAAAAGTATGGGGAGACTTACTTTGAAAATCAAACCTTTATTAGTTTAGAAAACCTTCCAAACTTAGGTGAGAGTAGTGTGTTAATGAGACTCTTAACCCAAAAGCTTACAACAACTTCAATCAACCTCAAATTAGCTCTTGGTTGAGATTGTTAAAATGGTATTCATAACTCAAACACAACAACCTATTGTGCTAGCGGTATATCACATTTAATCAACAACAAACTTGGATTGAATCCAACCAAATTCATAAGACTAAATGAAGGATGTTCTTTACAAAATAGATACCACAAACAAATCTCATGATCCAATCCACAGTAAGGTTCAGAAGTTCTAACTAAGAACAAATGCAATGAAATAAACACAGTGGAAAAGATGAAGTGAAACTCCCCATATGAAACCCCAAGCTCAGGCTTTCATCTAACTCCTCAAGGCAATGTGTTCTAGCCTCTCATGGTCTCTGGAAACGCTACTGTAATTCTTGAAATCTTGGCCAAAGCCATGGATAATGAAGGAGGATGGTAGATGAAGCAGAAAAGTGGTGGAATACTGTGTACAAATGGATCCCAATCAATGATTACGGGTGGAAGAACTTCAAGAACCCTTGAAGAACCCTAGGAGATGAGAATGGAAAGGTTCTAATGAGAGGTGGCGGCTGGCATTCAATTTCCCTTTTCCAAAAATTGCAATTCGAGGTATATAGCCTGATTCTGTTTCAGAAGCACTTACGTCGCGACATACTGATTTGACCAAGTTTTACTGCAGTAATTCATGTCTGATTGCATGATTTTAGAGGAATTAACTGGTTTAAAATGCATGTTTTGATGTGAATTGTAATAATATGCTTTTATGGATTTTAATTCCCATTGGGCATTGTTTTTTAAGATAAAAATATCTAATTGTACATTATTTTAATTAATCCTCATAAATGAGTTGGGATTAGATTTTACAAGAGCCTAAAATGATTTTTCAGGTCAAGGAGTCAAGAGGAAAATGCCTAAAGAGGGCTCAAATTTGAGGAAATAGTTGTGAAATGGCCAACTAAATGGAGCTGCGCGTTTTGGCTTTCAGGTCACGACTTAAGTGGAAGTATGTCGCGACCTAAATGCCTCTGAGACAGAATCAGGTTTTATACCTCAGATTGCAATTTTTATGGGGGATTTTGTGAACGCCAGCCGCCACCACTCGTGAATTCCATTCCCTTTTCGTCTCCTAGGGTTCTTCAAGGGTTCTTGAAGTTAACCCATCCCTATTCCTTGGTTGGGATCCATTTCTACTCACCATTCCAGCAGCTATTCCAGAGGTCATGAGAGGCTAGAACGTATTGCCTTGAGGAGTTTGATGAGAGCCTGAGCTTGGGACTTCATTTGGGGAGTTTTACTTCATCCTTTCCATTATTGTTCATATCATTGCAGTTATTCTTAGTTAGAATTTCTGGTTTTGTAATGTGGATTGGATCATGAGATCTGTTCTTGGTATTTGTTTTGTAATGAGGATGTTTTATTTGGTCTTGTGAATTTGGTTGGGTTCAATCAATGTTCGGTTTGATTAAATGTAATACTCTGTTAGCACAATAGGTTATTGTGTTCGATTTGTTGATACCATCATAACAATCTCAACCAAGAGCTAATTTGAAGGTGATTGAAGTTGTTGTGAGCTTTTGGGTTCAAAGGTCTCATTGAC
>QFDD01003153.1:0-21506 GCA_006871305.1 Vachellia collinsii | reverse complement strand
TATTTATGATGATGTTGATATATATATTGTGAAATGTGAATGAAGATAACTGTTTGAACTGTTTGAGAAATTGAGTATGGTTTATGAAATTATTTTTATATGCAATTTATTCTTTATCTCTCATTGACACTCGCTGGTATGCCTTTTGAGTTGGATTGCTGGTTGCTGAGACTTTTGTCTCACCCTGTTGCTATTAACATTTTTCAGGTGATAACTCCCGTGCTAAGACTTCTGGGAAGATTTCGGGGGCTTAAGTTGGGCTATAATCGTTGTATAGCCTTCTCCTTTGTTATATGTGATGCATTGATGTATATTGCCACCATTATAGGGCTCATATTTTGTTATACCCTTAATTGAAATACTTAGACTCATATTTTTGATGAATTACTATTAGAAGGCCAGAGGCCTATCATTGATACTATTATAATGTTTTGGCGGACCCACTGTGCTGATTTGTGATTAATTATTTAAAGGAATACGTTTTATGTTGGACAAGTTGGTATTGAGTCATTAATTTGATATTGGCATGGAATCTGAAAGTTTAGTTGTTTTTCTTTAATGTGAAATGTTATCTCTTGCTAGTTAACCTATATTGTAAATTAAGAATTTTTATAGTCATAGTTTATTATTAAATTGCTGTTTATTGAGTTAAGTAACTGGTTAAGTAAGACCGTTGTTACACCATACGTGAGCGACCTTTATGTAGAAAGCTTCATGGATGAAGGGGTACCCTTTCCCTATAGCACTCTTGAAAAATTTCCCAAATTGGAATGGCTTGATGTGAAGCATAGTTCCTTTGATGAGATATTCCCTCCACATGATCACACTACCGATGATTTTGTAGAGAAAATCTCACCACTTAGGGACTTACACATTGCCTCATTGGATAAACTCAAGAGCATATGGAATGATGATTCTCAACTGCCACCAATTCATCAAAATCTAGAATTCCTTAACGTCGAAAGTTGTTGTAACTTGCTCAAGTTGGCACCTTCCTCTGCTTCATTCCAATGTTTGAGACAGCTGTCCGTATCTGGATGTCATTAGCTCATCCATTTAGTGACAAGTTCAAATGCCAAAAGCTTGGTGAGTCTTCAATGGTTCCTAATAAATGATTGCAAAAATATAGAGGAAATTGTAACGAATGAGACCAATGAAGATGTGGAAGGCAGAATCACATTCAATCGATTGTGTGAGATTGAACTTGCTGGTATGCCAAGCTTGAAGATGTTCTCTTCACAAAGTCACACCTTCCAATTCCCAAAATTAGAAGAGTTAAAAATAACAGGATGCCTTGAAATGAAAATGTTTTGTCCAAGAGTGCTGAAAACACCAAAGTTGTCTAAAGTGAAAATAGAAGAGCATGATATGGCATGTAAGGATGAAGAAGACCTTAACAAAACAATACAGATGATATCCTCAGCAAAGGTATGATATTACCCACACATTTACAAATATATTAATTCCTGGAATGTATAGCTAATTACTATAAGGAAATAGAAATTTGATTATATCATGCTTAATTAAAATTACAATTTCTGAGGCAACTAATATTATGGTTTGGTATTGCAGGAAAGCGTTGTTAATGTATAGAAGGATAAGTCCATCACCCATCTTATCATTCATCTTCAGGTTTGATAGTTAATTATAATTTTGTTGCTAAAACACCTTTCTCCATTTCTTATACCGTTTGTATTTTAATGCTGATTTTCTATGTAGTGGTTACTTTCATATCAACAAGAGCTTTATCCATGAAGCCACAAAGCATAAAAGAAAACTACATATTCCTTTTGACATTTATTTTCCCAATTTCTATCACTGAAAAACAGAGGTGCTATCTGTTCGTGCGTGCGTGTTTCTCTTAAAACACCTTTTCATATGTCAAATTTTCTTTCTTTATGAGTTTGTGTACATTCTCTCCATTGTAACGGTTCAATTGGTTCAGAAAAAGTGAACAATTTTGTTTTTTTAAAAGATATTAGCTGTTGTTAATGAGAGAGAAAAATAGAGGCCTATTCAAAAAAATGGATGAACTAGATAATTTGATTCCCCCAACCATATAACCCAATTTTTCTATTAAATATGCTACATATTTACAAAGTAGAATTTGTAAAAACATGCTTTTTCAATGCATTGACTGCAAAATAGTTATGCTATTGTAACTAACATTATGGATATTTATGTACAATGTAAACATAATTTTAATAGTCCTTTTCTTTTCCTCACTTGATTGATGCAGATGTTGTTGGCGATGATATTGACACTTGATGAAAGAATGTGGATAGTTGTTTTATCTCGATTTACGTGAAAGTATTTCTAGAAGCACTTTTAAATTATAGCCAAACATGCTTTTAGTAGTCAATTAACTCCATACATCAAATATATTTTTAACGAAAGCAAAATTTAAAAACAATCATTGATAATCCTTTAGGTGCAGTAGTATTGATACCTGACTTGGTAAATCGGAAGAAATGTAAAGAACGATTAGGAAAAATCAATCAGCCACAATAGCCATGACCAGCAATAATATTATCGGTTTCTTCCTCTTGCCAGCTTTTTCTTAGTTACATCAAAGTTAACATCCCTAAAAAAAAAAAACTTCAAACCTCTCTCACTCATTTAAATTAATAGATGAAAGACATGGTTTCATTTCACATACTAAAAAATTTCTTTAATACATAATTGGTTAAAGTTCACTAGTTGAGCCTAGCTACCTCATGATGACAACAACCAATTAAAGTGACCGTTGATCATAATCTCTAATCACAATGAAGTTTGCATCCACCCAAACAATATCCATTTCACTCATCTATAACATATTTTAGTTTACTTGATATACATAATATATGAACAACAGTTTATTCATCGATCATTGGGGGTAAAATCAGGAATATCAGGGGGTATAGAGATTTGATTGTGACTGGGGAGTGAGAGTCACATGGAAAAAAAGGAGCTTTTCCATTCAATTTGGTAGCGCCCTCACCTCACCTACCTTTTAGTTTGACAGATACGCTTAGGATTGCCAAGGCAACGTGCATGTGCATTATGCATTTCCTCAACACATGTAATAATTGTTCATGTTTTCCTCACATGAACAAAACATGCATGTGCATAAAGGGCATTTTAGAAAAAATGATACACATTTTTTTACAAACAAATAGCTTAATTAATTTCATCAATACATGTAAATTAATTATTTATCTCTTATATTAATTACAGGAGGGAGGCAGTAATAACTGTCCCTTAGTGATCTGTCTTTGTTCAAAATATTAGGTTTTCAAAATGCATGCTAGCAAAATTTAGCAACTTTGAGATGGCAGATAGGCGAGTTTGATACTTCATGTACATATCAGAATCATATTCCAAACACTATCTATGTCCACATCTTTTTACTGAGATTTAAATATTAATGCATCATGTTGTCATTGACCTGCCCCTTTATTCATGAAAAGTTCACACAAGAGCCCAGCTCAATAAATTTTGAAGTATTTTGTTAATATTAAAATTTAAATTTGTCAAATTCATATTAAATATAATAAAAATTTAAATGTACTATTAAATAAATGTTAAAATCATGAACATTCTGTAATAAACATTTATCCATTAAACAGCTTTTATGTAATAAACCTTAAAAGATATACTTACGTCTCATATAATTATTAAACGTTAAATTTCAATATAGAAAAGAAAAAATATTTAGGTGTAACTCAGAGTTATTATTTCAGTTTAAACTCCTAGCACAATCACATTTGTGCTTCAATATCTTTGTTTTATTAGATTATTTGTTATTCATATATGAATATTCTATTTACTAATTATTTAAATATTACCCTTTAAGAATTATAACAAATATTTTTATACATTTTATTTAAATGTGGGTTGACCTAAATTTCATCTATTAACTCTTAAATTACCATATCAATCGATTGAATAATCAGTTTAGTACCTGTTTAGATTAGCGGTAATGTAATATTTAGGTTTTCGATAACTAGATATAAAGGCTAAACAAGTGATTAAGGATTAATTAAGGGTTTGAAAGAGTAAAAATGCCATTACGTGCATAATTTCCAAAAGTGCCCTAACGTGCCCATAATTTAGGAAATTATTCTCTCGCTTTCTATGACTCTGGGAGATTTTTCTAAAATTCTAGGTATAATTTCCAAAAATTTCCTTACGTGCTCGTAATTTTCAACAATTACGGTTTTGCCCACAATCCGGGACAATAGGTATACACAATTACCATATAGTTTCTACTTCTTTATTTATCCTTTGGCTAACCTTACTTTCACCTTAACCTTTACTCTTGATAGTCAAATATTATATAGTATTTGAGAATCATTTTATTTGGTAAGGTACTTCTTAGCACTATTGCTTAACTGGGTTTGGTAGCATATATCGTTCTAGTTCATTCTTAAGCTTCTAGACCCAAAATTCGGGATATGACACCCCACTTCCCCAATTTTTTGCCCCTCTAAAAACAGAGTGAATTTCACACACAAAGAAAAGCAACAATATATAATAACCCTGGAACACACTTTTCTCTCTCCAACATCTTCTTCATTATCAATAGCTATAGTTGGTATAAAGTCCGAGGAAATCTGTTCATAAAAGACTTATTTTTGGATGGAAATGTTTGAAGCACACATATTGATATAGATTTGTAAATAAAGCGAAGATATTGGTGCTTTATGAAAAAATTTCTGAGAAATTTGAAGTGTGTTGCTTTATTTATAATGTTAGAGAAACTTCACAAAGAGAAGATATAGTTTCTCTGCAAAGAAAGCTTTCGAGCAAGCAACGTGAGCATTGATGATGCACATGAAGGAAAGAAGATATTACATAATCTTGTTTTTGAAAAAGGGTGCTTCTTTTCCTTGATGATGTTGGTCATATGAATCAGATTCAAAATTTGGCTCAAGGTCCAAAGTGGTTTGGCCCCAGAAGTAGAGTAATTATTGCAATAAGAGATGGCCACTTGCTCACCACATAAGAGATGGCCACTTGCTCACCACATGTAAAGTAGAAAGAATATATAAAGCAAAAGTCATGAAGGAAGATGAATCTCTTGGACTATCTTCTAACGAAGCATTCAACAAAAATCATTCTGAAAAGGATTATTTGGAGTTGTCTGAATCTACGGTTAAATATGCTAGAGGCCTTCCGTTGGCAATTGAAGTTTTGGATTCTTTTCTTTGTGGCAGAAGTGAAGCTGAGTGGAGAGATACATTGGATAGAGTGAAGCAAATTCCTGATAGTAATATATTGAAGTACTTAAAATAAGTTGTGATGGATTAAATGAGGAAGAAAAGACAATGTTTTTAGATATTGCCTATTTTTTCAAGACTTGTCCAAAAAAAGAAGTAACTCAAATTTTGGAAAGTTGTGATCTTCACCCAACAATTGGAATGTAGGTCTTGATTGAAAAAACGTTACCAGCTGGAAAAAAAAAGATTGCATATTAGAGATGCATGATTTGCTTGGAGGTTTGGGTAGATATATAGTTCATCAAGAATCTGACAATGAGGTTGGCAAGCGTACTAGGTTGTGAAAGTTTGAGGACATGGAATAAATACTGGAAAATAACAAGGTGAGTGCCTTATTTTTAAATGGAAAATCCCTAGAAAGTATCCATTGAAATTCTGAAACACGATTTGCTACTATGAACAAGGGAAATGATAGGTAGGTATCAAAAGTTATCATAAATTGTATAGATTAGGAATATGGGATTTCAAAAATTGACTGAAAAGATGAAACTGCCTTTATGTTATCAGAAGTTGTTATTACGTTTCAAGAAGTTGTCAATACGCTATGAAAAATTATCAACCAACTTAATGGAGCAATAGAGGCACCTGAGTGAAAAAGTTGTCAATAGCATAAGAACACTTGTCATTTACCTTTGAAAAATTTATCAATATACTAGAAAAAATTGTTATCCACTGCAAGTGAACAACACAGGCACCCAAATGAAGATGTTGTTAAAATCATAAAATAAGTTATTATTACATTTAACGGAGTTGTCAATATAATACAAAAAGTTGTCAACCAACTTAATGGAGTAACAGAGGCACCCAAGTAGAAAAGTTATTAATAGGAAAAGAATTCTTGTCAATCCATTTAAAAAATTGTCAATAAGCTATGAAATTTTATTTTCCATAACTCAGTGGAACAACATAAGTACCCTAATACAAATATGCTCAAAAGGATAAAATAAGTTGCCATTATATTTGACGGAGTTGTTAATACTCTACTAAAAGTTGTTAACGAACTCAAAGGAGGAATAGAGCTACCTGAGTGAAAAAGTTATCAAAATCATTATATCACTTGTCATTCCCTTTGAAAGAGTTGTCAATAAGCAATGAAATTCGGTTTCTCTAAACTCAATGGAATAACATAAGCACCCTAATAGAGATATGCTCAAAATGATAAAATAAGTTGTCATTACATTTGATGGAGTTGTCAATACACTATGAAAAGTTGTCAACCAACTCAAGAGAGCAATAGAGGTACCCAAGTTAAAAAGTTATCAAAATCATTACATCACTTGTCATTCCTTTTGAAAGAGTTGTCAATAAGCTATGCAGAGGTATAATCTTGGTGTTTGCTTTTTAAAATTTTTGAAGGGTTGTTCCATCTTTTCGCACAAATTCTGAAATTGTCATTTGCTAACTGCTATTGATATGTCATTTCCCTTCTTCATGGCAGTAAAAAGGGTTTCAGAATTTCAAGGGGTGTTTATAAAGGATTTTCCCTTTTCTAAATATTGTTGACATAAATTTAATATTTTTTAACATTGTTTACTTATTATTTTTATGGAAAATGATATTTTTATCAGGATTCTGAGGAAATACAAGCCATTTGTTGTGAAAGGTTGTTATCAGAAACCATATATGATAAAAGTACATTCTGAAGCCTTTTCAAAGATGAGTAACATTAGAGTATTCCACGTAGATGTGAGGATTAATTTTCCACCCATCTTACCAAGGGGATTGAAACTTTTGGGTGCATTAAAAGTTGTTCAATTGACATCATTTCCTTTAAAAGCTCTTCCACTTCCATTGGATAATGTAGTTCATATTCAAATGTCTGGAAAAAAAAATAAAGCAACTTTGGAATAGCATACAGGCGAGATTGATGCTTCATGCATTGTCGTTTATCTTAAAAATATATCTTTTGTATGTGTCCATGTTCTGTCATCATTTTATCGAAACTCCAGATTTCTTAGGAGTTCCATATTTAGAACAATTATCCCCTTTATCACTACTCATCCCCTGTTAAGTTTCATAACTCACTTGGAGGGTTGAAGGAGCTTGCTGAGGTGTACTTGGATCATTGTGAAAATCTTTAAATCCTACCAAGAAAATTGGAAGCAAATTCCTTGTTAAAGTTAGATCTTCGGTCCTCTTTAAAAGTTGCAGTGCTCCCAGAATTTGGGGGAGGTATAAAAAGATTATAATATCTTGATGTGAAAGACACTGCTATAACTACCCTTCCAGAATCAATTAGATACTTTACTGGTCTTGAATATTTGAATTTGAATGGCTGCAAAACTCTTAATGTTGACAAGAAGTTGAAGACGCACACAACTGGCCAAATTTATGGCTTGAATGTAACCTTGTTAACAGAGTTATATTTAGTAAGGTGTAGCTCAAAATGTTGGATTGATTCCTGATGATTTTGGCAATTTATCACCCCTCGTTATCTTGGATTGTGGTCACAATGATTTTGCTAATCTTCCCATTGATTGCTTCTCTAGTGTCTTTCTCGTCTTCACTTTATTTCATTGGATTGTTGCGAAACTCTGGAGTCATTGCCAAGGCTTTCACCACACTTGAGTCGTTTAAATGCACCCCTTTGTATATCAATGGAACCTTTATCATCAGAGAAAGAGTTATGGAATTTGGTTGCTTCACTTGAGCATTAGGTGTATATGTTTGCCTTCCTACAATCCGTACGTATAATGATTTATGTGTATTTCTCTTAACTACATATAATTACACATGGCTTTTTTTTTTTTTAAATTTCAGTATCGTGATCTAACTAATTATGTGATCTCTTATGAGGAATATGATGATATGCCACAGGAGTTCAAGGCTGTTGAGGTATGGTGTGTGTCTCATGCTTGTGTCCTTTTCCCCCACATATTCTTCCTTTATAGGAAATTAATGTTAATAACCTTTTAGTATATTTGTTTGCCGACAGAATGTCTTCCCCTGAGAGATTTCTGTGCAATTATTCCAGCATTCGATATTCCATCATGGTTTCCTAATAAAGAGTATTATCCTTTGGGTGGGTGATAGAGAGGAATATGAGATAAAGTGAACTTACCTCCATGTTGCCGTGATAGTGAAATGGTCAGGAATTGTTGTATGCTTCCTTCTGATTCTATCAGGTTTTAGTGGTTTTATTAGTTGGAGTAGCAAAGCTCCAGAAGATTATGGTTATATATGCAAAGAGTGGGTGCATTATAGTGTCCTCTAGGAAAATCTGATTCCTCACCCGTGCATAATGGTGTTGGGATTAAATGAGAAAACATGTTGGCAGCACCTCAGAGGTTATGATAACAATTCCCTTCACATAAAATTTTCTACATATTCCAAACAAGACGATCTAATAGCTTGTTGGGAGATATTGAAAATATGGGGATGTGGGTGGAGGGTGATATGTAAAGAAGAGATACAAGAATGGTGCAATCTCAATCATTTCAACCAACCCACCCAATTACTACAACTTGCTTCACCTCCTGATGATGTTGTAAACCTTCCCTGCAGAGTACTTGGCAACTTCTGTGGGAAGGTGAATGATAAGTACAGCTCATTCAAGAATAGGTAACAATGACTCCTCCCATTCTAAAATCACAATTGTCACTCTAGAGACATGTTTTTGTTTCAAAATATTTCTCATTCTAGGTTTTCAAAATAATAATAATTTTTCTTTTAATCTTAAGAACATATATGGCATTACCTGATCTTTACAATTTCATGTGCAGGTTATATTGATGCTCGGTTGGACGGGCTCTCATTCGGCATGATTGGATTCTCTCTTCCCTCTTCACCTTCCTTGACTCTCAGGAGGTAGTGAAGGCTTGAGTCCATTGTACTTAAAGGATAAGTCTTTTCGTCATATTATAACTCAGTTTAATTTTTGTCGTCTTGATTTCTAAGTTTAGGAACTATGATTGGAAGATTGCGTTGAAAATTTTTGGTCTAAACGCCTCTTTGTTGTAGATTTGAATCTGAGACTTTGATCCATGACTATATGTTGTAGTTTTCTATTATGTTGATTCCTCTACACTTTTAATCGACTTGGCTATGTTTACAAGTAAGTTCATGGTATTTTCTTTATATATGTGGCTATATTAGCAGGTAAAATTTGTTGGCCTTAATTATTCCTAACTAGAGGTCAAGTCATTTTAGCACATTAGGTGGTGTTTATTAGTGTTAATTAGGACTTAATAAATTGTTAGTTAAGTTTCTTGGAGCATTTATAACCTAATTGCGCTTAGTTCAAGTAGTGTCTTGGACAATTAATGAACCTAATGAGTGGCTGACTTAATAATTAAAGTGGATAAGAAAAGCCTAGTGTCTAACTCGCAGTGGGTGTTTACCATATAGTTGCTCTAATCTTATCAATTTCACTTCCTATCATTGAAACACTACAAAAATTAGCCTGTCAGCAATTTAATTGTGTGTTAGATTAATCAAACCTCACAGTTTTACTTGCTCGCTTCAATGATCGAATTAGAATTTAATTAGTCTCGATTCCAAAAAGGGGTTAGCTTACTTTAATTTGAGTGTAAAACAACATTGCTCATCATGGACTTTCTACACCCTTTGCTATTGGAACTAATGTTCTAGACTTGTTAAAATAATAAAGGGTGTAGATAGTTATTGAAATTATTTAAACTTCATTTCTACACCGCTTACAAAGACAATCACTGATTGCGCTTACCACTAGTGTAGGATGGTAAAACAAAATTTCTCTTTTTCTTTTTTTAAAGAAATAAATTACTTTTTTTCAGGAAAGTCAAAAATATATTATGATAAAATGAGGATTACATATAATTCATGTTAAGACTAAGGCCTATCCGCAAAAAGATCCAAACTTGGTAGATGAATAGAACGAAGGATGGGCCCAATAATAAGATAATAAAAAAACCATACAAGTGAAAATTACATAAACCCATTAGAGGATAAATTCATGTGGGCTTGATTTGTGGCCCATAGTCATTTGGATTGAGTCCAAATAAGGTAACTCTGGTCATCTTTATAAAAGGTTGCTCTCTGATGGTGAGAATAATGAAGTTAAGCTTGACGACCATTTATAATTACTATTTGGAGTTCTCTGACTGGTGGAGGCTATGCACCATAGCCATCAATATACCCTTCTTACTAGTCAGAAGAGACCTGTCACTGAATCATATTTTAAGTTATATTTACTGACTTGTTATATATTCAGCAGTTATCCCTTTCCCATCATTGGTTTTTGGATCTCAAACTAGAAAGACAAAGGAAGGTGAGAGGTGACCTATCTTCCGCTACCTTATATGTTAATTGTAGAGAGCTCATAAATCAGGTATATATTTAATTAATTATGAGCTTGTTCTAACATGTGATATTAGAGCCAGGTTGCTCTGATCAATCTCGCCTTCTTTTTCTTTCGATCTAGGATGAGTACTTAATCTCTATGAGAAACAACAAATTTTTTTTCACTAAGGATTATAGGAGTTTTGCGAGGTTGTTGGCAGCGAGGGAGAAAGGGGAAAGCCGGTCGCGCATTTGAGCTAGGTCGAGTAGGGTTACCCAACTCGCCTGGAAGAGGCCCAAAATGGCACCGTTTTGACTTGCTGGACGGCTCCCTCCCACTCCCCTAAATGGCGTTGTTTTGATCCCAGTGAGACGCAACGTTTCACTAAACACTACTTGGGTCGGCTCCCTTGGGCCGTGTCGTGTGGGGCCCATTAAAAAAACGAAGGATAGAAGGAAAACGCTTGGGCCACCTTGTTTGGGTCACAGTATTAAAAAAAAGGTGGTTGTTTTAGAAAACGTATGGGCCCTTTTGAAAATTCTTTTGGGCTGTGTCTTTTGGACAATTTAAAAAAAATGGGCCTTAACTGGAAATCATTTTTGGGCTTTTGTTTTAGACATTTTTTTAACAATTTTTAATTCTTATTTGAATTATATTTTGTTCTAGGCCATGCACTCTGATTTATTTTATTAGACATTTATTTGAGTTCCAAAATGTTTGAGTAAAATTATTTTGATATTTGGAACTTATATATGTGAAAATAAATGTCATTTAAATATATTTCATTTGTTAAATGTTTATTGAGATTTAATTTCTTTCTACATCATTTATTGATTGTTTAAAATTAAGGAAAGTTAACGTTCAGCTATTTCACAATTCCGGGATTTGCAAATATTTTTTAAGTGAAATATGTTGTGATAAATTTCTTAAACAATGCTTGAATGCGAGAAAGGATGAGAGAATTTAAAATCCCAATAAAGATGTGCATATGTGGTTATTTTAGTGCACTCCATCATTTTAGAGACGTGCACATGTGGTTATTTCAGTGCACTCCATAATTTTCTAGTAGGCTCAATTTAATTGTTTTTCTTTTGAGCCATTTGTGGAATATTTCAGAAAATATTTTGGGCTAAATAAATTTTTCTTAGCTCTATTTTTTGTGTCTAAATTGCTTGGCAATTTTGTTAATTTCCATAAGTTAAATATTTGATTAAATACTTAAGTTCAATTATGCTTTTTTGAGGCATGATTTATTTAATCAAATACTGTTTCATTTTATATACCATTATAAATTGTTTATATTAAGGGAAATTTTGATTTCAACCACTTTCACATTCAAGAAAATTTGTAGGATTAATTTTTGTATGTTGTTTAATTGCAAAAATTTTTGGATAATTACTTTTTGCAATTATTCAACAATTTAGAATTTGCAAATTGTTTTGTTTAAGTCAAAAAGTGGTGGAATTAAATTTTAAACAATTGTGTGGGTACACAGAATAGTGGGAGAGTTTAATATTTTGGCTTAAATATTGATTAAATTCTTATAAGGAATTATGCATATTAAAAGAATTCAATTGCATATGATTGATATTTGTGATATGTATGCAATTTTTGGGAGTAGCCACAACATCCTCTATGTTGCATACATAGAAAATCACATATAGATTTGAAACATCAACTCTGGTCAATGAGAAGTTTTATTTCAATCAAGGGAGAATTTATTTTGTTGCTTTTTCAACTTATGTTGATTAAATTAATTGGTTAAATTCACCATTAAAGTTGTGCATATGTGGAGTTTTAATGCACATGATTGATATTTGTAATTACTATGCTATATTGAGGAATTACCACAGCATCTTCTTATCTATTGCATGCATAAATAATTACATATGGATTTCCAAAATATCAATCTAAATAAAATGAATAAATTAATTTATTCATGAAGGGATCAACTTGATTGAATTAATTGGTTTAATGTCTCATTAATGCTGTGTATATATGTGGAATTTAATTGTACAAGCATGATATTCGTGATTTGTATATATTATTTGTTTAAAGAGTAGCCATAGCATCCTTATGCACGTGTCGTATGCATAGTCGATCACATATAGTCTTACTATATCATTTTGGTTAAATATACAATTAATATACACAAGGCAGATGTCTTAGTGATGGGCATGTGAAGTTAAGGAGTAGCCACAACATCCTTACTTGTTTGCATGTATTTTAATTGTTTTAACAAACAAAACATCACATGAAGATTTCAAGGCATCAATTGTAATTAAATATGTGATTATGATTAATCTTTGCCTATAGGTAGATAATTATAATCATATATTTAATTAGGGTGGGATAGATATGGCTTTATGTTTTCTAAGTTACCCACAGATACTTGGGGAACATGAATACATTCTAGGCTCACCATTTAGTGTACATAGATTTATGCTATGCTAATGTATTTACCCATAGGTAGGCATTAGTGATATGAAATCTATGATTGTATGATTTACATTGGTAAACATACACTTACAAGTGATGGTTGGTTGCCTCATATAGTATTTATGTAAACATTATTGGGGTTGACCATGCAGCATTATTTTTGTTATCTCTTTAGTTTGTTGAGATTGTTTAAATTTGTTAGAGACACTAAGATATTCTCCATGTATTATGCAATGATAGTAAAGCAATTCTCCATAAAGAGTTTTGACACAAGAAATCTCCATGTAATCTTGGCATAATGGTTTTTCAATTTATTTTCTCATTAATTTGAGCTATTATATTATTTCATGAATGCACATAAGTTACTTTGAATGGCAAGTATTCATTGAAATAGTGTGGATAAATCTTTGGCTCAAGTTTGGAGGAAAATGAGATTCTAAATGAGGATTATTAAGTTGCCAACATAGATGTCATAAATGAATGACATATTAGTGGTAACATGCTCATAAAGAAGGACTTGGAGATATTTATGGATATACTCTTGTCATTTGGTGTGCTTTTAATCTCATTTACTTCAAACTTATTCTATAAAAGATTTCCTCAACTTGTATGGCATATGGTATTATCAAAATCTCTATTAAAGGGGTTAAAGAGGTGTATATGGATTGTCATGCCACTTAAAGAATTTGAAGGTTCATGATAAATTAGAGGTTACATGTACTATTGTTTTGTTCAATTTATGTTCCGATTGATAGACAATTATCTAATATATTTTCAATAGATATTTTGGATATTAAAGTTTATAGCTGAGTTTCCCTTGTAAGTGATACACTCAAGGCAATTGTTTGTTTTATGGATGAGATTCCAACAAAATTTATAATTAAATCATTCTAAAGAGTTGGAAGCTCATTTTATAGAATTGTCTTATTAAGGATGAGTGTAAAGGAGAATATTCCCAAAAGACTAGCCCTGCATGTTTTGGTGGAAATGCAATGAAAGTCTTGAGGGTTCAAGTGCATTGTCAATCACCTTTTGTAAATTGTGTAGTATTTTTTTACGCCAAATTTGTAGTGATGCCATTATTAGTGGGAGTGATCAAACTTCACAAGAATGATCACAATTAAAGGGTCATAACTTCTAATCATAATGGAAAAATGTTTGCTTTACATGACACTCACATTTTTGAGACTGAATGTGAAGCATTGTGGTATTTACAAATTCTCAATTGATCACGCTTGAAACAAGAAGCATCATGTTTAAGGATTCTATCAATTATTAGGAAAATTATGTATTTGAAAATTGATAGATGATGCTCTTAATGTGTAAATTCAATCAATTGATTGAATTAAAACCAATTGTGATTGAATTTGGCTATTACTAGTGACTACACAATTTAAATGGAACATAAATATTTACAATGACCCTATTTTCACACTTCAAGAAGAGGATTTCCTTACAAAGACATTATTTAATGAAGGATATGTGAGAACTCAATTGTTTGCATTGAGTCTCAGTGAGGAAAGGAATTAATTTAGTGAGGTAATCTCCTCCTATGTTAATGAATAATTCCTTCCATATCGTCCTGATATTTAATGTCTACCTTAAGTTGGAAGATTAGTAACATCTTTCCATTTTGGCATAAGGAAATATATGTGTGAATTTTGAGAAAATGGTCAATTGAATGAAAGGGAGAATTCAATTAGCAAACTTAAGAGATCATTTTATCACAAGCAATTCTCACAATAGTGATAATTAGGGTGTCATGATGTAATCACATCCAGTACTATATTGAGAAGCATCACGATCTTGTTTGTATCATTAGATTAGTAGGAGTTGAGACATCCACAAAGTACAAATGGATAGTTTGTTGGTTGCTTGTGTTTGATGAATCAAGGTATTATTGATAACAATTATTATTGTTCATAAGTTGTGATCTATCAGGTTTATAGATTAGTATTCATTTAGAATACATGAAGAGATAGTCTCATTTTTCTTGAGATCATCATACGTAACCTGTAGTCACAAGGATTTGGACAATCCATGATTGGATAGTATTTGTTATATATAGTACAAATTGTGAGAATATAATTAAATTGTCCACATGTCTCTAATGTAATTATCATATATAAGAAACGATGATTGTACCTTCCAAGACAATTAAGGCATGGCTTAATTTGAGTGTGCATATAATCAAGTAATGCCATTGAAGTGATTATTGGAAGGATTATCAAGTAAATTCATACTTGAATAAAGGGCTGCAAGTTGTGAAGTACATAATCACATGTACATTGGGTTTTATGTTTACATATAAAGAAAATTGATTTTGATTGAATGATTACATCTGTTCAGTTTAGCAAATGTGAGCTAGTCATAAAAGAGCTAACATTATGGTACACATTTGCAGTTAGTGAACAAGTTTCATTATGGAGGAGTGCAAGATTGCTAGGCAACCATTGATTGCTTATTCCATCCATGAAATCCCTAATGTAATCATTCTTGGAGGCAAGCTATGGTGTTGTTGTTTGAGGAATTTCATCAAGGTGTTTATTTATTGAATTAAACACATCAAGAGTGTTGTATGATCACTAACACCAGGTCATGAGACATATAAAGGATAGATCCTTTTAAATCAATTGCATGCATTTAGAGTGATTAAATGATCAAATACTCATCGGAGAAGGATCACGCTCAGTGATCTAGATGAGGGGTTATGAAATGATGAAATTTAAAGTGTAGTTTGTTATCTCAAATTGGGTACTAAGATTAAGTGAGATTAACAAATATTCGAGTAGAAAGCTGAGTAAATATTTGAGGTTTATTCATAAAGTATTAACCCATTAAGTGAGGATGCTATCTGTAATACATGGAAGGCAATACTTGACTTAAGAGGATTTGTCGCCATGATTCTTACAACATAGCCTTAGCTTATCTGGGCTAGTTGACATAAGGTATATGGGCCAAGTGGAAGAATGTTAAATATTTTATTATATTATGATTATTATAGATATTAATTAGGGAATTAATAAAATATCCTAAGTGTGGCCTATAGTCATTTGGGCTGAGCCCAGATAGGATAACTCTAGTTATCTTTATAAAAGGGTTGCTCTCTGATGGTGAGAATAATAAAGTTAAGCTTGACGGTCATTTATAATTACTATTTGGGGTTCTCTAACTAGTGGGGGTTATGCACCATAGCCATTAATATGTCATTCTTACTAGTCAGAAAAGACTTGTCATTGAGTCATATTTTGTTATATTTACTGACTTATTATATATTCTGTAGTTATCCCTTTCCCATCATTGGTTTTGGATCTCAAACTGGAAAGACAAAGGAGTGGTGAGAGGGGTCCTATCTTCCGCTGCTTTATATGTTAATTTTAGAGAGCTAATAAATCAAATATATATTTAATTAATTATGAGCTTGTTCTAACAAATCCTAGTCAGCTTTATAAAAAGTTGTTCTCTAATGGTAAAAATAACAAATTAAGCTTGACAGCTAAAGTGATATATAAATTCTCAATTACTCTTGAGATTCTGTGATTGGTGATGGCCATCCCCAGCTGTCATCATTATGTCTTATTTCCAATTAGAAGAGATTTGTCATCCTATAAGTTATATTTTAAATTATATACTGATTCTTTATCTATTTTGTAGGTAGCTTCTTCCTATTATTGACTTTATATCCCAAACTAGAATGACAAAGCAACGATGAGAGGTAATATTTCTTCCGCTGCCTTATTTTTCAATTGAAGATCATAGCTCATAAATATGGTATATGTTTTATTAAATGTTAAAGGTCATTTTTACCCAGAAAATTTTTTTGGATGCAATTTCTCTTAAAAATTTTAAATAAGCTGGATTAAATAGTGTCCTGTTTGATGTATAAGAAAAATAGTTTTTTTTGGGGAACGCACTCACGCGCTGCTTTCCTTGATTTTTTCCCCTTAAATACAGGATCACTATGGTTTATATGTTCGTATAGTAGCTTTTGCTTTAGTTTTTATTTTAATGATCAAATATGGCTTTGAGTCTAAATGGAGAAATCCTTCTTTTTAAATATATATATATATAATTTATCTTCACAGGGTATTGTTTTTAGATTTGTGGACCATCTGTTGTTGAGGGAGTGGATTTCCTCATAATCATTTTTCTCAGTATCTCCTCAGAATCACATCTCCACCCTTAGATCAAGTAATGGATGGTTCAGATTTAATAATTTATAAAATTATAATTATAATAACTTATAAGTTAAAAAATTTCTTATCTTATGTGTTTTGCAATTATAAATCATATAGATCATATTTTAATAGTTTAAATTTATTTCTATTTATAATAATAATTTTATAAAATATTAAATCTGGATCCTTCATTCATTTTGATTTAAGAGTAAGAATGTGATTTTGAAAAGATACTGAAAAAAATGAATTTGAAGAAAGTCAAACCCGTCTAACTGTTTAGCTAACCACTCAATAGGCTAGCTTATCGGCCCACAATTTCCAGCCTTGAAGGCATGCACAAATTTAAAATTGAATTCACCGGAACCCCTGCCATGCCTGGTTACAATAATGTATTCACGTGACGACGTCGGAATTATATACATATTATGGATGAAATTGGATCGATGTGGAATAGTCCAACAATTTAAACAGATTGGGATACGGGTAATACTTTTATTTAAGGGAACATTGAGGAGATCTAAAAACTTATTTGTAATTTTGACTGTTCTCTCTTCCAATCTGTGAGTCTGGATGAGTCTATACATGTGTGTGCACATATCTATATGAATCTGCATATGTCTTCAAGCTTAATTTCATAAATTCACCTATATGAATATATGCTTGAATGTGTGCTTGAATCTTACTGTATACAGGTGTATGTGTGTTTAATCGTTTTGGCACATGTGGTTTTTCATAAATCCAGAAACTCATTGGAAACCATGGGTTTCCAATCTAGATAATGAGCAAAGTCAAGAGACGGCACTTGGTAGTTTTTTTTTTTTTTTGATACAAAAGGCAAGCTAAGTGTGAAATTGTAAACTAATAGGTAGCATGAGGGCTATGCCCCCCAACAAAAGCTGGTCAAGAAAGAGATCATCCTACAATTTGGTGGAGCATCAGGGAGAAGACAAGTTTGCAAGCTCTCTGCATGAGCATCTCATGCTAAAATATCTACACACATAAAAATATCCATGTTAACTTGATATAGCTCAACATTCTAGTTAACATATAACAAATGGTGAGTTACTTGAATCTTCTAGCGTAAGTGATGAGTAGGCCCGCTATCCCATAGCAAAATATTTATTGCTTCCAATGAATAGAGAATACTTAAATGTCCTTAAGCTGTAATGCTTGGCATACCTCTAGACCTATATGGCTTGCCAAGATCTCAGCTCCTATGACCATAACATTCCCTAGTTTCCTTTGAAAACTTAAAATCCAATGCCCTTGGTTGTCTCTAATAAGCCCACCGCATGTAGCATGACTTGGCGCTTGAACTGAGGCATCAACGTCTAAACGGACTGATCCACTTGGTAGTAGCCTCCAATGTGAATCTCTGACAATGTTTCCTTGGAAAATTTGATGAGTAAACCTTCCACAAGATGCATCTTCCATAATATGAAACATGCATTGTTGGAAGATCTCTTTCGTTGAAGGTCTACTTGCTTCGAATAGCAGGGTAAATCTAATCTTCCATATTGTCCAACAGACAATAGCAAAAATCTTCGATCACGGCCACCATCAAAATATTGCCTCTCCTGATTGGTGCATTAAGTTCCATGTAAGCCATTCCTGAAAACCACAAGAAAAGAAAGTAATATACACGTTAAGGTTAATAAAGTCGCTCTGCACTTCTCTCGCTCTCTTGCAGTCTCTTAGACTAATGGGTGAGAATGATACCTTTCTCCTAATATCCTTACCTCTATTCTACAAATCAATCCTCCTTCAAGTAACAAGGATGATGAGTTTTGTTGGAGAGGCTCACCTGATGGCATTTTCTCTATTAAATCTACTTATGTGTTCTTAACCAAACCAACTGATGAGGCAGTAAATCTGTTCTAGCACAAGATTTGGTGTTGGTCGGTTCCTGAAAAATTCAAGTTTTTCGTGTGCCAAACAATTCATGAGAGAATGGTTATCAATTCATTAAGAGCTAGGAGAGGTTTGTCAACAATAGGAGAGAGTCCTTTCAGCTATAACTGTGAGGAGGGTATCATCCATACTTTAAGAGACGGCACTTACTAGTTGGTCCATGACCAGGCTTTGCCTAGGAGGTTAGCCTCCACCTGGTACGGTCCATGAAACCATGTTTGTCTTATGTTTCACATGTGGGCGAGTGTTTGGATTAATTTTAATTTTACAATATTCAGAGTAACTATCTGAAAAGAGTTTTGTTTCAATTTAAGAAAAGTTCAGGCACTAAACACAACTACATTTGTAATATATACACAAATCTTGAATATTGAATCTGATGATGGCTGTTGTGCGAATTTTTGTACATTTGCCACGTAACATGTCGCCACTCCGTGCTTAGTGCACTTATAGAGGGACGATTAAATACCTCATGGTTGGAATGGAGTGATAAGAGAGGTTGTGTCTTGTGCATCACACTGGTACTTTATTTTTTGTTCAAATATGTGAAATATGTTTGTGAGCTAAGCTTTTGTAATGACCTCTTAAATATTTACAAAAAGACTCTGAAATATTCTGTGTAGTTTGGAGAAACGAATTGAGTATTGGTTGTGTTATATAGAATTTGAAACGGTTTTCAAAATAATTTGAGTATATGATTGAATGCCAAATTATTATATCATTTTCTCCCAAACCACTTTTTTTTTTTTTTTGCCAATTCTCTCAAACTACTTGTACTCATACTCCCTCAACAATAATAACAATGAAATTCAAATTCAATTAGGGACAAAAACCAAGTCTTTTTGCTTTTAATGGGTTTTAGATTTTATCATTATACTTAAATTCATACCTAGTCTTTCTAAAAAACTACAATGACTAAGACCAATGATTTGAAACTATAAAGATCAAAGTTAAACTTCTATCAAAATGTAAAAACTAACAATGATATTAATTCATTAAATAATTTACCTAACTTTGTATTCCTTAACCCTCTGTTTTACTACAAACTAAGACTTCCTGTTTTATTTCCCCTCCGCAAAACTATACAGTCTTGAGTGAAAGCGACATTCGTCAACGCCAGGAGGATGAGATTATGAAGATATCCACTATGCCATCCATTTCAAAGGTTGCAGCTAGTTTACTGCTTCGTAACTATAATTGGTATAGTGATTGATGAGGACACCAAATTTTGCATAGTTTGTTGAAATTTGTATGATAAATTGCACGAACAAATATGTTGATCATACTTCTTTTATTCTTGCACCAGTTCTTAAATGTGGGGTAAAATTATTTGTACAGGCTTATGTCAAGCAGAAAAATGTCGCGCTTTCATTATTTTGTTAGTATTGTGACATTGGTGTTCTAAAAGTTGTTGGCTTGGTTTACCAACTGGAATGAATGGTTTGCAGATGAAGAGAAAGTGCGCAGTGATGTTGTCTTGTTAGAGAAACCTATTATTGAATATAAAGATTCTAGCGAGGTAATCATTACGTATGGGGAACCTGTGAATGTTCAATACGGAAAACTTTATGGAAAAGCCTTACATACCTAAAAATAAGCCTGACCATTTTCTAATAGGCATTTTTGTATTGGCAAGGTGACTTGTAGGATCTGTTTTGATACCTATCCTGGTGTTGGGATGCTTGATGCTGGTTGCGGCCATCAGCTCATGTTGGGATGGTTTGTCTTAAGTGCACCATTGTGTCAAGAAAATGAAACCTTTCTGCACTCTTGCATGCCTGAGCAATGTGAATGTGAATAAAGTCAAGTTTGCTTCTTGCTATTAAGTGGCATTCATTTCTTTGCCTTCGTTATTGCCAGTTTTGGTTATCTTTTGATCACCATTTTTGAAGCGTCATATACCCACGGCCTTCATTTTCATCTCAATGCATCTGTTTATGCGATAGAGCTTTCATCATTTCATCTTTGCATGGTACTGGGTTCTCTTTTGAGATGACAAATACTTATTGAGGAAAGCTCAGTTTCTTGGCCTTTGGTAGCAATTGACCGAGTAACACAAGGATAGGAAATGTAAGAACATAACATAGTCTATAATATAATACATTCCATTGTGGAGGACATACGCACATGCACCACATTCCTTAGTCTCTTCCTAGTGCTCCACTTACACAAACACACTCCTTAGTTTTCTCTTACGCACATGCACCACATTCTCTTAGTGCTCCACTTATGCTCATCTTATATAAACTCATTATGTAGCTTTCTTTCGGTGTGCAACTCACACTAAGACAAAGATACTTTTCCTAGTTTCTTCTTGGTATCAGAGCATAAGCTACACAGCAATGGCAGAGTCCTCAGATGTTTCATCCTCCACTCCCAAAGGCTCCAAAAGTTCTGAAGCTGATTCCCTTGCCTCTGCTGTTACACTGCCGAAGCTCTCATTCGGAAAAGATC
>QFDD01003152.1:0-13614 GCA_006871305.1 Vachellia collinsii | reverse complement strand
TTAAAATGCATGTTTTGATATGAATTGTAGTAATATGTTTTTATGGACTCTAATTCTCATTAAGCATTGGTTGTAAGGATAAAATATATAACTGTGCATTATTATAATTAATTCTCATTGATGAGTTGGGATTAGATTTTACAAAAGCCTAGAATGATCTTTTCAGGTCAAGGAGTCAAGAGGAAAATTTCTAAAGGGGACTCAGCGTTGAAGAAATTGCAGTGAAATGACCAACTAATTGAAGCTGTGCGTTTTGGCTTTAATGTCGCGACTTGGAAGGGAGTATGTCGCGACTTAAGTGCTTCTGAGACAGAATCAGGTTATATACCTCGGATTGCGATTTTTGGAGGGGAAATGGAATGCCAGCCGCCACCTATCGTTAGAACATTTCTATTCTCATCTCCTAGGGTTCTTCAAGGGTTCTTGAAGTTCCTCCACCCCTAATCATTGATTGGGATCCATTTGTACACATTATTCCACCACTTTTCTGCTTCATCTACTATCCTCCTCCATTATCCATGGCTTTGGTTAAGATTTCAAGACTCTCACTAGATGTTCCAGAGACTATGAGAGGCTAGAACGCATTGCCTTGAGGAGTTTGATGAACGCCTGAGCTTGGGGTTTCATTTGGGGAGTTTCACTTCATCTTTTCCACTTGTTTATTTCATTGTATCTGTTCTTAGTTAGACCTTCTGAACCTTACTGTGGATTAGATCATGAGATTTGTTTGTGGTATCTGTTTTGTAAAGAACATCCTTCATTTAGTCTTGTGAATTTGGTTGGGTTCAATCCAAGTTGGTGTTGATTAAATGTGATATGTTGCTAGCACAATAAGTTGTTGTGTTTGAGTTATGGGTAACATTTTAACAATCTCAACCAAGAGCTAATTTGAAGTTGATTGAAGTTGTTATGAGCTTCTGGGTTAAGAGTCTCATTAACACACTACTCTCACCTAAGTTTGGAAGGTTTTCTAAACTAGTTAAGATTTGGTTTTCAAAGTGAGTTTCCCTATACTTTTTGAAGTGATGAAGGCTTAATCAATACTCCGAATGGCAATTCCATTATTGAGTTTTCAATCTACTCCTTTTATTGTTTCTGTAATCTTTAGTTTCTATAAACCGAAAAATCCAAAAACAGAACTTGGTTTTATCTCCTGCACTTTCATTCAGTATGCAACCCCCGATTTTTATCTTTCCATACGGTTTTGTCACTTAAATTACATGGAATCATTTAGGCTCCTCGAAGTGAACACGACCCGGATTGCACCACTATAGTGCATTTCCATCCGGAAATCACACAACTTTTGAGAGCCCATAACGACTAAGGCTCCATCAAAATGGTGCCGTTGCCGGGGAGCCATTGAATTGGTTCTTCGCGTAATTTGGGTGTCAACTTGAGTGTTGAACTTGTGGTTCGAACCGTGTCATTGAGGTTGTCTTGTGGTTGCTCTTGCATTCTAGTTGTTTTTGAGTCTTTAGGGTAGCTTAAAGTTTGACAATTGTGTTGGAGTTGTTTTAGTTGATAACTGGTATTAAATATGCTTCTGCTGTTATCCTGTTCTGCAGAAAAGCCTATGAAATCTTCACGCCGCGACCAAAACATATTTTAGTCGCAACTTTTTATCCTCTGATTCCATAAATTCTTCTCGGTACATTTTAGGTCGCGACCTAGGAACTTAAAGTTGTTGTGTTTGAGTTATGCAAAGCCAAAACTCGAGTTCCAGAGGCTCAAGAGGCTCAACTCGCAACAAAACTCAATTTTCCTAAGGAGTTCAGGTAAAACTCAAGTTTACAGAGGACAAAACTCGAGTTATGGCAAGTTTTATGTTTCAGGGTCCCGAAACTCGAGTTTTGGCCAAGCAAAACTCAAGTTATGGCAAGTCTGTTAATATTCAGGACCCCGAGACTCGAGTTTGGTAGAACAAAACTCGAGTTCTCAAGGCGTTCATCTTTGGACCCCGAAACTCGAGTTTTCATAAATAAGACTTGAGTTATAGGGCATTTCTCATTTTTTGCATGCCTGAAACTTGAGTTTTGAGTGACAGAACTCAAGTTTTGAGAGTCACCGAGGCTAAATTGCTCCTGAAACTCGATTTTTCTCACTTTCCCCTTTTCGAAAACTCGAGTTAACCTAATTTCTCTCACCCAAAATTCGATTCAACCGTTGCTTTTACCCAAAAACCGTTTCAATCTTCCCCATAACCGTTTTCGACCAAAACCCATCTCTTAAATCCCATTCATTTCATCATTTCAACCAATTAAATTCCCAAAATTCCTCTTCGACACCGACGGCACCAAAATCCTCAAAATCATCTTTTTCTCCAAAATTTCTTGAATCCAAGCAATGGCTCATACTAAGGGAGGTTCAAAAACTCCTTCCAAGTCCAAGAAATCATCTGAAAGTGCCCCTCCCCAATCTCAAGCTTCAACTCCTCAACCACTGAAACGGGTCCGAATAACAGAGCCTTTGGAGGAGTAACAATCTGAAGTGCCATTGGTTAGAAAACCAAGATCAAGTAAGCCTAAGTCCATCCTGAGTCCTAAGGAAAAAGGGAAGGCTCCATTGACTGAATCCTCTCAACCAGAAGCCTCTCGGGCAGCAAGGTCAGATTTTGAAACTGGGAGCATTTACCCTGCTTCTCAAGTATCTGCTCCTAAGAGGAAGAAAATGAAGGCACAGAGAACTTCTTCAGAGGCTCCTCAAACCTCTCAAGCATCTGGGCAAACTGAAGGGGTTGCACCTCCTGGTTTTAATGTAAGTGCAGTTTACATAAATCCTCAAGTTCGTGGAGTCTTTGAGAATGCTTATAAGGATAGGGATTTGTGTCTAGCCATGCTTATTGATTTAGATTCTATAAAGGACTTGGGAATAGATGTTAAGGAATACCTGGGTTACTATGAAAAGTTGATTAAGATCAACATTTCCTATTCCCTTGATATGGTCAGAATCTTTTACAATAACTTGATATCTACTTCTGCCACTGATGTATCTGGGAAAGTGCTTTTGAGGTCTATGAAGACTAAAATCAGGTGTGCAGATATTCATATAGCCCCAGATTTAATTAATTCCTATTTGGGGACACATGACTTTGATGCTGAGTTTAGAACATTTAGTGATCAGGAGGTGTTTGAGTATCTAAGGCCTGGAGAAACTTTTTTTGGATTAAAGTTTGAGCCTGCAGCCATGCCTCCTATTCAGAGGGTGATTCACTACATCTATACTAGATGTTTAGTGAACAAGGGGAAGAACTACACTCATATGTCATCCTCTGATTATCAGATGATGGTATCCATTATGGCCAAAGAAAAGAGGAACATAGGCCAAATGGTGTTTGATGAAATGTGGAGATTCAGGTTCTCCAAATCGAAAAGGATGGCAGTGCCTTACCCCTGTTTGGTATCCAGAATACTACAGTTGCATGAGATTTGGCATCTAATGAAGGGAGAAAAGGGACTCATGCCTCAGGAATTTAAGGAGACTCATCTTCATAGGATGAAGATTGAGATACAGATAGCCCCTGGTCAGACCACAATTCAGAGTAAGCAGAGGAAGAAGACTGCTTCAGGACCTTCCAGGTTGCCTCAGGATGAGGCCCAATCTTCAGCTCCTCAGCAGCCCACCTCTGCTCCTTCCTTTGCTCAGGCTTCAGTCCAACATTTCATGGAGATTGAGTTGAGAAGGATGGGTGAGCAGTTCACTGAGGCTTTTCACTCAGAGACTCAAAACTTTGTGAACAACCTTCTGCTATCTGCTGCTCAGTACTTTACCGGGAGATCACTTGACATTGCAGTAGGTGCTCTGAAGGACTCAGTGGATTCTCTCCAAGTCTCAGTGGACTCCAGACTCTCCTCTTTGGAAGGAACGATGACTTCCATTGAGGACTTCATCAGAGGCTTTAAGGCCTCCTCTTCTGGGACAGCAGCACCTGAGCCATCTGCCTCCCCTGAGCATGCTCCTGGTTCTCCAGTGTGGATCCTGCTTCTAAGCATACTCCAGTGTCTCCTTCTGATGTTCCAGTGCCTGATTCTGAGCCTGCTCTTACATCTCCTGTTGCTTCTCCTGTTGTTGACCCTGCTCCTGATCCTGAGCCTATCCTAGCTTCTCCAGTTCCCTCATCTCCTGCTCCATTGCTCTTGCTTGAATGCCATCCTATCTCTGAGCCTGACCAGCCTCCTCCAGCATTTGAGCCTCCTCTCTCTGAGCCTACCCCATCTGAGCCTCCTCTATCCCTTGCACCTCTCACTACTATTTTTAACATTTCTGACTCTTCTCCTTCACCATCTTCTGCCTCTCCTTCTCACCCTCTTTGATTGATGACAAAAAGGGGGAGAAGTGGTGACTTGACTTCTTGTATTATGTCTTGCATTTTAAGTTGTACATGCTTCTGTCACTTATGTTTAATTTTCTGATCAATTTATGAAACTTGGTGAAGTTTATGTGAATTTGGTACTTGTTGTTTCTGAATTATTTAAATTGATGTTATCTGTGTTAATTGGTTTTGTCATCATCAAAAAGGGGGAGAATGTTGAGATAATGTTTTGATGATGACAAATATGTTTTTGAAATTGTGTTTTGATTATTAGTTTTGAGAAAGTTTTTAGAAAACTTTGAGTTTTAATGAAATGTTTGAGAAAACTCGAGTTATATGCTTTAGAACTCGAGTTACAGTGTTCAAAAATGTGTTTAAAATCTCAAACTTTCAAGAGAACTCAAGTTTTGATTCAAGTTATATCAAAACTCGAGTTCTGGGAATCAAAACTCGAGTCTCGGGTGTTGAAAAAGGTTTTAGAAATGTCAAACTTTCAAAAGAACTCGAGTTTGAATGAAAGTTATCTCAAAACTCGAGTTTCATATTTTCAAACTCGAGTTTCGTTCATTGGAAGTCTGTTGGAAAATCAAAACTCGCAGTGGAAACTCAAGTTATACTAGAAGTTTTGGTAGAACTCGAGTTTCGTTTTATAGAACTCGAGTTTCGGGCTCTCAAATGGTTTTGAAAAATGAAACATCCTTTCAGAACTTGAAGTTTCAGTGGAAGTTTTGTTAGAACTCGAGTTGTGCTTCTCAGAACTCGAGTTTCAAAGAGAGAGAAATGAAACTTCCTTCACAACTCAAAGTTTCAGCAAAAGTTTTGGTAGAACTCGAGTTTTGGGTTTTCAAAACTCGAGTTTCGAGCTGAGAAAATTTTCTAAACTTTAAAACTTCTCTCCAAACTTGAAGTTTCGCTTAGAGTTTTAGTAGAACTAGAGTTTCGTGGAATCAAACTCGAGTTTCAAGAAGCAAACTTATTCTAAACCTAAAACTTCCAATGCAACTCGAGTTTCATATAAAAGTTATATTTTGAAACTCTTATAACTTGAAGTTTTATGAAGGAAAACTCGAGTTTCGAAGGACAAAAATGTTGTAATACAGAACTCTCAAGAAAACTCGAGTTACAATGAAAGTTATGACTTGAAAAATTTCAAAACTTGAAGTTTTGCCAAATGAAACTCGAGTGTCGAAGAGCGCGAAGCATTTTAGCCTACTGGAACTCCTGTAAACCCGAGTTATGAATTTTACAACTCAAGTTTTATCAAAACTCTTATTCAAACTCGAGTTTCAACAAAATTTATGAGATTTCCTCTTTGAAAATTTCTTCAATAACTCGAGTTTTGAAGAGACAAAACTCGAGTTCCATATTCTGACAATGGCGCAGCATGTCAGCGACTTTAAACTGATTCCAAAATCTTTCCTTTTTCATGCAACGATTATTTGAATCAAACCTACCATCATAAATACTTATCTGACTTATTTATTAACAGGGAATGAAGTTCAGATTGTCTAAAACAAAAAGAGATTCAATGGACAAAATCTCAGATCTTCATTCTACCTACTGTCAGAAAGTTGCAGACGCATTCAATGCGGGAAGGTGAACAGCGACGATGAGCCTAATGGAAACTTAAATGTCTCTAACGGACATTTAATACTCTTCACCTATAAAAGGAGATTCATTCAAGTCACCGGAAGCAAGAATACGCACATACGAGAAAAAGAACTCATTACGCTTCACATACTTACTCTGTTTTTCATACTCTCATTTAAGAGCTTCAGTGATTATCATTAAATTCTCATAAAGGAGAATATTCTTGATCATTTATTGTTTTTTGAGAGATTTGCTCAAGGTTGGAGAACCTTGGTTTGGTTTAGACACGAGGATAAGTGTCTGTGGGTTAGTTTGAGTTAGGAAGGGGGAGAGTCCTTCTTCTGTTTGCCTGTAATCTTTTGAGATTAGTGGATTGAGAAAGCTCAGAGGGATCTGAGGACTGGACGTAGGTCAAGAGGACCGAACCAGGATAAATTTCTGTGTAACTTTCTTTCATACTCTGTTTTAGCATTCAACGTTTGCGAAAATTTTTATTTGACCAATTCACCCCCCTCTTGGTCAAATCCGATCCTAACACTTACATCATACATACATACTATATACTCTTGCACTCCATTCATTCCCCATTTTATCTGAATTGTCTTGTGTGCAGGAAATTCTTGCATACTTTCATTGTGCATGCAAAGAAGAACTGAACCTTTAGTGCCCTATATACCTGAGTTAGAGAGGCATTTGCGAAGGCTGAGGAGAGAGCGTGAGTTAACCAATATTAATCCCCATCATCCTGACCTACCCACTAGTGAAGAGGAGGAAACCCTAGTAGAAAATCAAAATCATGGAAGGTGCAAGGGGAAATGGGTTGAATGGAAATGGGCATGAGGAGCATGGTGAAAATAATGGTGTCAATGGGCAGAATAGAGGAAGAACAATCAAAGACCTTACCCAATCAGATGCTAATTTTGAACCTTTGCCTGGTGCATTACCTATTTTTGAAAATGATTTTGAATTGAAAGGACAATTAATACACTCGCTTCCTAAGTTCAATGGTTTGACAGGTGAAAACCCATACACTCATTTGAAGTATCTTCACATGCAATGCTTGTCTATGAAGCCAGCTAGGATGAGGATTGAAGATGTGCTTTGGAAAGTTTTCCACTTATCCCTGGAGGGTAAAGCTAAAGAGTGGTATGTGAACCTGCCTTTGTATGTGGATAACCCTTACGAATCTTGGGCTACGTTGAGAAGAGCTTTTCTGGACAAAAACTTTCCATCAACAAAAATCTCTGCTGCTAGGAAAGAGATCTCTTCAGCTAAGCAAGAGGAAGGAGAAACTTTCTTTCAGTTTTGGAACAGATTCCAAGACATGCTTACCAAGTGCCCGAATCATCAGATCATTGAAGAGCATCTTGTTCAATACTTTTATAATGGGCTGTTATCACATGATGCTGAGGTGTTAGATGCTGCAGCTAATGGGTCAGTTGAACTGATGGAGCCACAAGCCGCTTGGGCTTTAATTCAAACTTTCACTTTAAACCGCCAACACGTGAGTCCTAGGGAGGCTAGAGCTTACAAGGGAGATAGAGATCCACTTCTTGTCGAGTTGGCCCAGGACATGGCTAAATTGACTTCTACAGTCCAAAGCCTTCGAGGTAGTCAACACCATTCTGAACCTTTAGCTCTTATGGCTGCTTCTTGCAGCATTTGTGACTCCCCAATGCACAGAACTGAAGATTGTATGGGCCCAGCTGAAAATGTTTCTGCTATGTAACAACAAAGACCAAATCAATACTAGAAATGGGATCCATACTCTAGTACTTATACTCCTGGATGGAAAAATCACCCGAACTTTAAGTGGGGAGGAGGCAACAATCATGACCCAATTGGGAATTATCAAGGCAACACTTACCAAGGTGCCTTCTCAAGTAACCATCAAAGGCCAAATCCATCTTTCACTGTTGTTTCGGTCACTCAACCATCAAGTAGTGGAAGCAATGACTTGCAAATTATCTTGAAGGGAATTGAGAATCTGTCCAGCCAATTGACCAAGAGTGATCACAAGATGGCTTCCCTAGATAATAAGATGAGTCAAGTAGAAGGGAAAATGGTGGCCATGGGAACTCAGTTTGAGAAAAACTTTACCACCGTTTACTCTAAGATCGAACAGCTCGAGACTAGGCATGACAACTTGAATGGGTTTGTTACTCAAATATCTAACACCATGAATGATCAACAAGCTAAGTCCAGTGGGAAGATGCCTTCGAATACAGTCATAAACCCTAAGTCTCTCAATGCCATCGAGCTTAGGAGTGGGAGGCGAGTTCAATTCGCTCAAGAGGAGGGCAACGATGATGAAGATGAAAGCCCACCTCTTTCACCCTGAAGCTATCTGAAAGTGTCAAGGAGCAGGCACTACTCAAGAAATCTAAGGAATCGCAAAGAATTAGGCAAGAGGTTGATGGTAGCCATGTGTACTGTGAAGGGCAACCCAGGGAGAGGCTAAAAAGGCAAAATAAAGTAGCTACAGAGAAGGCCGAAGTTAGCAAAGAGGGAGCCTTAATGCATAATGGTAAGGAGGTAACTTCTGAAGAACTCCCTTTTCCAAATTCATATCATATGTCTAAAAGGGTTGTAGCATCTAAAACCATGCAAGAGGTTGTGGATTTCTTTAGTAAGCTTGAAGTGAACTTACCTTTTGTTGATCTGATTAAGAATGCTCCACCTTTTGCTAAATATTTGAAAGAACTCTGCACTAATAAAAGAAAGTTTAAACCTAATGAGTTAGTTCAAGTCAGCCCGAATGTTTCAGCATTGTTCAAACCCCACATCCCAGTTAAATGCCAAGATCCGGGGGCTTTCACTATTCCCTGCACTGTGGGAAAAGTTGCCATAGCAGGAGCATTACTTGATTTAGGGGCAGCCATTAATGTTATGCCATTGTCTGTGTACAAAGCTTTAGGAGTTGGTATTTTGCAAACAACTACTGTGACACTCCAACTGGCCGATAGAACAACTAGGAAACCCGAGGGGATTATTGAGGATATCTTAGTACAAGTCAAGGGTTTACTATTTCCAGCTGATTTCTATGTTCTTGATATGGCTAATGAGTTGTCTCATGAATCCACCCTCATTCTAGGTAGACCATTCTTAAGGACTTCGAACATGATGATTCGAATGAAAGATGGTGTTATAACTATGGAGGTGGGAGAGCAGGTAGTGTCTTTTAATATGTACGAGGCAATGAGGCATCCATATGAGGATTATTCGCTTTTGGGTTTGAATGTGATAGATGTTATGGTTGATGATGCCATCTCTTAATTTGAATTAAATGAAGTGATTTCTGATATCTCTGAATTTTATTCATGTAATTCTTTGCTTAATGAGGATCAGGCTCCTACCTCATTTTCTTCACTTTATTCACTTCCGTCTTCTTGTTCATGTGGTGGTAGCGAGACATGTTTTAACTGTACAATAGTTAATTGTACACGACCAAACCCTCACGCACTTTTATTGTCATCTTGTGAATCTGAATCTTGCATAAGCACTATACCTTCGATCACTAGTGACAACTCTCTTGTAGAGGAATTTTCTATTAGTGTTGCAGGAGAATCAGAGATGGAGGAAAGTCAGAGAATGGACAATTCTGCAGAAGAGGCTTTCTTTCTCGGTCACGAGTTGCGATACAAAGGCCTTACAGTCACTACACAAGATGCCAAAGTAGAGGATTGCAGCCTAAAATCTTCACTATGTCGCGACATTTTGTCAGTGGAGTCACGACCTACATCCTCCAGTGTTGAAGTTCCAGGGAGTCCTTCCACTGTTGCTATTCTGCCTTCACACTTGCTTCACAGGAGAAGTCTGAATCTAGAGGCTATTGAAATTCCTCCTTCACTGAGTGAACTGATCCCTTATACTGTCTCTTCTCATTCATTAAAATATTTGTTTGATAGTGCCTTAACTATGTGTTTGAGTGATACAGGGATATTGACTCAGTCCGTTGCTAACCGACATTCACAGTGTGCTGATTCAACACCTTTTGAGTTGGAAGATCCTGTGGTGGGCTGCATCAATCATGGAATTCATTCGATAAATGCAGAAAGAGAAGGGAGTAATCTTTTGCTTCATTCTATTGATATTCCTAAGTTGATCCCTTCTTTGATTTAGCCACCCCATCTTGAACTTAAACCTCTACTGCCTAACCTTAAATATGCTTTCTTATAACCTAATGAGCAACTCCCTGTTATAATTGTAAATTGCCTTTCCCTAGCAGAAGAGGACATGTTGCTTGTTGTTTTGAAAAAGTATAAGAAAGCCATAGGATGGACTCTAGCTGACATACCTGGTATTTGTCCGACCATTTGCACTCATAGAATCCTTTTAGAGGAAGGGGCAAAACCAAAGAAGAGTCAACCCTTTGATTAAGGAGGTAGTCAAGAAGAAGATCTCTAAACTCCTCAGCGCGGGAATCATTTATGCTATTTCAGATAGCAAATGGGTTAGCCCTGTTCAAGTAGTGCCTAAAATGAGTGGGATGACTGTAGTAAAAAATGAGAAAAATGACCTTATACCCACTAGAGTCCAAAATACTTGGCGTGTTTGTATTGATTATAGGAAACTTAATGATGCCACACTCAAGGACCATTTCCCCATTCCCTTTGTAGATCAAATGTTAGAACGATTAGCGGGCAAATCACATTACTGTTTCCTTGATGGCTTTTCCGGTTATTTTCAGGTACCCATTGCACCGGAAGATCAAAAGAAGACAACTTTCACTTGTGACTTTGGGACCTATGCTTACAGGAGGATGCCATTTGGATTGTGCAATGCCCCAAGAACCTTCCAGCGATGCATGATGTCAATCTTCAATGACTTCTCAGGAGAATGCATGGAAGTGTTCATGGATGACTTCAGTGTGTATGGTAACTCTTTCATTTTTTGCTTGTCTGGATTGGAAAAAGTTTTGCAAAGATGCATTGAGAAGAAATTAGTTTTAAATTTTGAGAAATGCCACTTTATGGTCAACGAGGGCATAGTTTTAGGCCACTTAATTTCTTCCAAGGGTATAGAAGTGGACAAGGCAAAGATTGAAATTATCTCCTCCCTCCCATACCCCACTAACCTTAAAGAGATTTGATCTTTCTTGGGGCATGCTGGATTTTATAGTATACAGGACTTTAGCAAGATTGCCCTACCACTTTCTAATCTCTTGAAAAAGGAAGAAAATTTTGAGTTTAATGAAGATTGTAAAAATGCTTTTGACACTTTGAAAGCTAAATTAATCTCTCCTCCTGTCCTAGTTGCTCCCAATTGGGATATACACTTTGAGATTTCTTGTGATGCATCTAACTTCTCTGTGGGAGCCATGTTAGGTCAAAAGGAAGATAGACATTCTAGGGTGATCGCTTATGCATCGAAGACCTTGGATGCTGCACAAGCCAATTACACAACCACTGAAAAAGAGCTTTTTGCTGTAGTGTTTGCTTTGGATAAATTCAGACCTTATTTGATTAATTCAAAGGTTGTTGTATTTACTGATCATGCAGCAGTGCGTTATCTTTTTAAGAAACCACACTCCAAGCCTTGGTTGCTTCGCTGGGCTCTCCTTCTACAAGAGTTTGACATTGAGATCAAAGATCGAGCTGGAGCAGAAAATCATGTAGCTGATCATCTCAGCCGATTACCCGATGAGACAAGGGGAGTTGATAAAGCTAAAATTGCCTTTGATTCCTTTCCTGATGAGATATTATGTTCCATTGCTCTTAAAGAGCCTTGGTATGCCCACATTGTCAATTATCTCATGACTGGACTAACCTCACCTTCTATGTCTACACATCAGGTACAAAAGCTCCAATCTGAGTCCAGACATTATGTTTGAGATGAACCGTTCTTGTGGAGACTTTGTGTGGACCAAATCATAAGAAGATGCATACCTCAAGAGGAGCAACCTCCTATTATCTCTGCTTGCCATACATTGTCTTGTGGGGGACATTTTAGCTCAAAGAGGACAGCTAGGAAAATATGAGAGAGTGGGATCTATAGGCCTTCACTATTTAAAGATTGCTATGAGTTCTGTAAATCCTGTGAGAAGTGCAAAAAATTCGGGGGGGTGAGTTGGAAGCACGAAATGCCTCAAAAGCCTATGTTGTTTTGTGAGATGTTTGATGTTTGGGGTATCAATTTCATGGGCCCTTTTCCCCCTTCCAATGGCTTCAATTATATTCTCTTAGCGGTTGATTACCTTTCCAAATGGATTGAGGCCATTCCCACTCGAAAAGATGACGCCAAAACCGTAGTGGAATTTGTTAAGTCTAATATTTTTAGCCGGTTTGGGATTCCTAGGTCTTTAGTGAGCGATTGATAGAACCCAATATTTACATGGTTTTCTTGAGTGTTTTATGGTGTTTTGTAACATCTTTACCCTCATTTTGCATGCATCTATACCATTATTAATTATATTGATTCATACATTGCATTGTGCTTAATTAAGGGTAAAAATGGGTCATTTATCTCATCCAAACTGTGAATGCCTTGATCTTTAGTTCATTTAACTTCTACAAAGCTCTTTGCCTTTATTTGTAGGCATTTGGAGGAGATTTAAAGACCCAAGATGGAGTATGAAGGAGCCACAAGTTCATGAAGAGCTAATAATAATCAAAATAGCCCTCTGCCACCTTTAGGTCGCGACCTGAGTGTTTAGGTCGTGACTTGGATGTATTTTTCAGAAGATCTGCACTTTGCAACACGTCACGATGCAGTTGACACAGGTCACGACCTAAATGTCTCAAGGTCGCGACATTATTGTATCCAGGTCGCGACATAAGAGCTTATTATTGAGGCGACACGTTTTGAGTTGAGATCAGCAGATGGATAAAAGAAGTGAACAATCACGAAAGCGGGAGGGGATTTATTCGGCACTTGGAGGGAGAGAAATCGTGAAGCTAGAGGGTTCTCTGGACCTCTCTTCCATTCGACAGATTCTCCTCCATCTTCTTCCACACTTCTTCTCCTACCTTCATCTTCCATTCTTCTCCTACCTTCCATTCATTCTCTGCTGCACCACCTCCATCCTCATCTTCCTCTTCTCATGGCAGAACATAGACGTAGTGATAGCTGCGTTTTGGAAGCAATGAGAGGATAAATCATTAGTCTCTTGGTGAAGGAATAAAGCTTGAGTTCATGAGCACACTAGGGGAGTTTTTCTTAGTCTTGATCTATGTTTGAAATTGTGTTAGTCATTTCTAGATCTAGGAATTTCTACTGCATGTAACCTTAATTACAAATTTGTGATTTTGTGATTAGACTATGTAATTGGTTTGGACGATGTGTTTATCCTGAATTACATATATGCATTGCAGTTGTGATTAATCCATCATGTACAATTAATTGTCAATGATTGTTGATAGTTAATGTGTGTGTTTGGATTCTTTGGTTGTTGATTTACAATCATTGGAGCATTTGCATCATCCATTCAATTGCACTCTAAGTGGTTTTAAACAATGTTTTAAGAGGTGGTAATTAACTTGGATCCAAGTGAGTTTTCATTAATTAAAGCATTGGACTTAAGTGATTGCTTGGGGTTTTTATCTAGACTTAGAGAGTTATAAACTTCCATATCATTTTGAGAGCGATGACAGCCGAGTTCCACTCACCAAGGACCTATCTCTTCATATCTGCAATTTAATTCAACCATTCCATTGTTAAACCAAAATACCAAAAATATTTGCTTCTTGCATTGTTTTGTTATTGCACTATTGTTT
>QFDD01003149.1:0-10069 GCA_006871305.1 Vachellia collinsii | reverse complement strand
GAACCTATAAGTAGTTTTAAGACATTTTAATAGCTTCAAAAAAGATATTAGTACCCTATTTTTTTGTTAAATCATTATTTTATTGTAAATTTATTGTCAATTTAAAATACAAAACGTAGACTAGAGCAAGCAATTTATTGTGAATAAAAAAATTGACTAGTTAGAGTTATTTTTTTGGTTAAAATGATTAAAAATGTATGTACCAAGTATTTTATTGAATAAAAGTTGTGAAAATATACAACACGATAACGCAACTCATGAAAAAAAAAGAACCTACAAGTAGTTTTAAGACATTTTAATAGCTTCAAAAAAGAAATTTCTACCCTATTTTTTTGTTCAATTATTATTTTGTTGTAAATTTAAAGTCAATTTAAAATGTAAAACGTAGACTATAGCAAGCAATTTATTGTTCATAAAAAAATTGATTAGTTAATGCTATTTTATTGGTTAAAATGATTCAAAATGTATGTACCAAATATTTTATTGTATAAAGGTTGAGAAAATATACTATATGACAATGCAACTCATGAAAATAAAGAACCTATAAGTAGTTTTATGACTTTTTAATAGCTTCAAAAAAAGATATTAGTACCCTATTTTTTTTGTTAAATCATTATTTTATTGTAAATTTATCGTCAATTTAAAATGCAAATCGTAGACTATAGCAAACAGTTTATTGTGAAAAATAAAATTGACTAATTAAAGTATTTTTTTTTGGTTAAAATGATTGAAAATTTATGTACCAAGTATTTTACTGTATAAAAGTTGTGAAAATATACTATACGACAATGCATCTCATGAACATAAAGAACCTATATGTAGTTTTAAGACTTTTTAATAGCTTCAAAAAGGAAATTAGTACCCTATTTTTTTGTTAAATCATTATTTTATTGTATATTTAATATCAATTTAAAATACAAAACAAATATAGCAAGCAATTTATTGTTCTTAAAAAATTGATTAGTTAAAGTTATTTTATTGGTTAAAATGATTCAAAATGTATGTACCAAGTATTTTATTGTATAAAAGTTGTGAAACTTTACTATAGGACAATGTAACTCATGAAAATAAAGAACCTATAAGTAGTTTGAAGACTTTTTAATAGCTTCAAAAAAGATATTAGTACCCTATTTTTTTTGTTAAATTATTATTTTATTCTAAAATTTATCGTCAATTTAAAATGCAAAACGTAGACCATAGCAAGCAATTTATTGTGAATAAAAAAATTGACTAATTAAAGTATTTTTTTGGTTAAAATGATTGAAAATGTTGTTGAGATAATGTTTTGATGATGCAAATATGTTTTTGAAATTGTGATTGAATTGGTTGTTTTCAGAAAAGATTAAGTAAATTTCGAGTTTCAGTGAAATGTTTGAGAGAACTCGAGTTTCATGTGTTAGAACTCGAGTTACTAAGTTTAAAATCGTTTTAAAAATCTCAAACTTTCAAGAGAACTCAAGTTTTGATTCAAGTTCTGTCAAAACTCGAGTTTTGGATGATAAAACTTGAGTCTCGGGTGTTGAAAAAGCGTTAGAAATACAAAACTCTCTTTAGAACTTGAGTTTGAATAAAAGTTTTAGTATAACTCTAGTTTCATGTTTTAAAACTTGAGTCTCGGGCGTTGGAAAAGTTTTAGAAATGCAAAACTCTTTACAAAACTCGAGTTGAAGTAAAAGTTCTGGAAGAACTCGAGTTTCATGTTTCAAAACTCGAGTTTCGAATGTTGGAAGTGTTTTGGAAAAACCGAACTCTTAGAGTAAACTCAAGTTATGTTGGAAGTTTTGGCCAAACTCGAGTTTCGTTGTGTAGAACTCGAGTTTCGGGCTTTAAAACTTTGTTGAAATACTAAACTTCCATTCATAACTCGAGTTACAATGAAAGTTTTAATGGAACTCGAGTTATGGATAATAGAACTCGAGTTTCGAAGAGAGAGAAACACAACTTCCTTTCAGAACTTGAAGTTTCGATGAAAGTTTTGGTAGAACTCGAGTTATGACTAACTGAACTCGAGTTTCAAAGAGAGAGAAACTAAACTTCCTTCTCGACTTGAAGTTTTGAGTGAAAGTTATGACAGAACTCGAGTTTTGTGATACTGGAACTCGAGTTTCGAGCTGAGGTGCAACACTGAACTTCAAAACTTCCTTCCAAACTTGAAGTTACGCTTAGAGTTTTCACAGAACTCGAGTTTGCCAAGCTAGAACTCGAGTTTCGAGAAGCATACCAGTGTTAAACTTAAAACTTCCAATGCAACTCGAGTTTCATATAAAAGTTATGTTTTGAGAAAACCTATAACTTGAAGTTTTATGAAGTAAAACTCGAGTTTCGAAGGCTAAACACGCTGGAATACAAAACTCTCAAGGAAACTCGAGTTACAATGAAAGTTATGTTTTAAAAACTGTCAAAACTTGAAGTTTTGGCTACTGGAACCCGAGTTTCAATAAGCGCTTCATATCGTGACTTCCTGGAACTTCTGAAAATCGAGTTTCAAGTTCTGTAACTCAAGCTTTATCAAAACCCTTATTAAAACCCGAGTTACAACAAAAGTTTTGAAGATTTTTACTTTGAAAATTTCCAAGAACTCGAGTTATGAGAAAGGAAAACTCGAGTTTAGTTTCTGACAGTTGTGCAACGTTGTCAGAAAGCATTATACAGATTTCAAATTATTGTACTGTTCATGCAGCGTTTATTTAATCTCTTTGCCAGATCAGAAAGGAGCTTCAACGGACAAATTCTAAGCATTGAGTCTAACAGAAACTTGATTGACTCCAACGGCATTTTAATTCTCCGCATCTATAAAAGGCAAAGCAGTGAAGAACGAAGAACAGAGCAGGAACGCGCACAGAAAACACATTACACTTCTATTTCTTACTCTGTTTTCATATTCTCATATTTAAGAGCTTCAGTGTTTATCATTCAATTCTCATAGAGGAGAATATACATGTTGTTCATTGATATTGTAAGAGATACTCAAGGTTGGAGAATCTTGAGTGAGTTGAGACACGAGCAAAAGTGTCCGTGGGTTAGTTTGAGTTAGGAAGGGGGAGAGTCCTTCTTCGGATTGGTTGTAATCTATTGAGATTAGTGGATTTGAAAAGCTCAGTGGATTCTGAGGACTGGACGTAGGTTAGAGAGGGCCGAACCAGGATAAACCACTTTGTCCATTTTCCTTCATACTCTGTTTTACGCCTTTAACGTTGCGAAAATTTTATCTGACCAATTCACCCCCCCTCTTGGTCAAATTCGATACTAACAAATGTATGTACCAAGTATTTTATTGTATAAAAGTTGTGAAAATATACTAGACGACAATGCAACTCATGAACACAAAGAACCTAGAAGTAGTTTTAAGACTTTTTAATAGCTTCAAAAAGGAAATTAGTACACTATTTTTTTGTTCAATCATTATCTTATTTTAAATTTAATGTCAATTTAAAATACAAAACATAGACTATAGCAACCAATTTATTGTTCCTAAAAAAATTGATTAGTTAAAGATATTTTATTGGTTAAAATGATTCAAAATGTATGTACCAAGTATTTTATTCTATAAAAGTTGTGAAAATATACTATACGACAATGCAACTCATGAAAATAAAGAACTATAAGTAGTTTTAAGACTTTTTAAAAGCTTCAAAAAAGATTAGTACCATATTTTTTTTGTTAAATCATTATTTTATTGTAAATTTATCGTGAATTTAAAATACAAAACGTAGACTATAGCAAGCAATTTATTGTGAATAAAAAAATTGACTAATTAAAGTTATTATTTTGGTTAAAATGATTGAAAATGTATGTTCCAAGTATTTTATTGTATAAAAGTTGTGAAAATATACTACACGATAATGCAATTCGTGAAAAAAAAGAACCTACAAGTAGTTTTAAGACATTTTAATAGCTTGATAAAAGAAATTCCTACCCCATTTTTTTGTTCAATCATTATTTTGTCGTAAATTTAACGTCAATTTAAAATATAAAACGTAGACTATCGCAAGGAATTTATTGTGAATAAAAAAATTGACAAATTAAAGTATTTTTTTGGTTAAAATGATTGAAAATGTATGTACCAAGTATTTTATTGTATAAAAGTTGTGAAAATAAACTATACGACAATGCAACTCATGAAAATAAAGGAACCTATAAGTAGTTTTATGACTTTTTAAAAGCTTCAAAAAAGATATTAGTACTCTATTTTTTTATTAAATCATTATTTTATTGTTAATTTTCGTGAATTTAAAATACAAAACGTAGACTATAGTAAGCAATTTAGAGTAAATAAAAAAATTGACTAATTAAAGTTATTTTTTTGGTTAAAATGATTGAAAATGTATGTACCAAGTATTTTATTGTATAAAAGTTGTGAAAATATACTACACGACAACGCAACTCATGAATAAAAAGAACCTACAAGTAGTTTTAAGACATTTTAATAGCTTGAAAAAAGAAATTCCTACCCTATTTTTTTGTTCAATCATTATTTTGTTGTAAATTTAACGTCAATTTAAAATATAAAACGTAGACAATCGCAAGCAATTTATTGTGAATAAAAAAATTGCCTAATTAAAGTATTTTTTTGGTTAAAATGATTTAAAATGTATGTACCAAGTATTTTATTGTATAAAAGTTGTGAAAATATACTACACGACAACGCAAGTCATGAAAAAAAAGAACCTACAAGTAGTTATAAGACATTTTAATAGCTTCAAAAAAGAAATTCCTACCCTATTTTTTTTTTCAATCATTATTTTGTTGTAAATTTAACGTCAATTTAAAATATAAAATGTAGACTATCGCAAGCAATTTATTGTGAATAAAAAAATTGACTAATTAAAGTTATTTTTTTGGTTAAAATGATTGAAAATGTATGTACCAAGTATTTTCTTGTATAAAAGTTGTGAAAATATACTACACGACAACGCAACTCATGAACAAAAAGAACCTACAAGTAGTTTTAAGACATTTTAATAGCTTGAAAAAAGAAATTCCTACCCTATTTTTTTGTTCAATCATTATTTTGATGTAAAGTTAACGTCAATTTAAAATATAAAACGTAGACTAGAGCAAGCAATTTATTGTGAATAAAAAAATTGACTAATTAAAGTATTTTTTTGGTTAAAATGATTGAAAATGTATGTACCAAGCATTTTATTGTATAAAAGTTGTGAAAATATACTACACGACAACGCAACTCATGAAAAAAAAGAACCTAGAAGTAGTTTTCAGCCATTTTAATAGCTTCAAAAAGAAATTCCTACCCTATTTTTTTGTTCAATCATTATTTTGTTGTAAATTTAACGTCAATTTAAAATATAAAACGTAGACTATCGCAAGCAATTTATTGTGAATAAAAAAATCGACTAATTAAAGTATTTTTTTGGTTAAAATGATTTAAAATGTATGTACCAAGTATTTTATTGTATAAAAGTTGTGAAAATAAACTATACGACAATGCAACTCATGAAAAAAAAGGAACCTATAAGTAGTTTTATGACTTTTTACAATCTTCGAAAAAGTTATTAGTACCCTATTTTTTTGTTGAATCATTATTTTATTGTAAATTTGTTGTCAATTTAAAATACAAAACGTATACTATAGCAAGCAATTTATTGTGAATAAAAAAATTGATTAATTAAAGTTATTTTATTGGTTAAAATGATTCAAAATGGATGTACCAAGTATTTTATTGTATAAAAGTTGTGAAAATAAACTACACGACAAAGCAACTCATGAAAAAAAAGAACCTACAAGTAGTTTTGAGGCAGTTTAATAGCTTCAAAAAAGAAATTCCTACACTATTTTTTTGTTCAATCATTATTTTGTTCTAAATTTAACGTCAATTTAAAATATAAAACGTTGACTAACGCAAGCAATTTATTGTACTTAAAAAAATTGATTAGTTAAAGTTATTTTATTGGTTAAAATGATTCAAAATGAATGTACCAAGTATTTTATTGTATAAAAGTTGGGAAAATATACTATACGACAATGCAACTAATGAAAATAAAGAACCTACAAGTAGTTTTCAGAATTTTTAATATCTTCAAAAAAGAAATTAGTACCCTATTTTTTTGTTAAATCATTATTTTATTGTAAATTTAATGTCAGTTTAAAATAGAAAACGTAGACTATAGCAAGCAATTGATTGTGCTTAAAAAAATTGATTAGTTAAAGTTATGCTATTGGTTAAAATGATTTAAAATGTATGTACCAAGTATTTTATTGTATAAAAGTTGTGAAAATATACTATACGACAATGCAACTGATGAAAAAAAAAGAACCTAGAAGTAGTTTTAAGAATTTTTAATATCTTCAAAAAAGAAATTAGTACCCTATTTTTTTCTTAAATCATTATTTTATTGTAAATTTAATTTCAATTTAAAATAAAAAACGTAGACTATAACAAGCAATTTATTGTGAATAAAAAAATTGACTAATTAAAGTTATTTTTTTGGTTAAAATGATTGAAAATGTATGTACCAAGTATTTTGTTGTATAAAAGTTGTGAAAATATACTACACGACAACGCAACTCATAAAAAAAAAGAACCTACAAGTAGTTTTAAGACATTTTAATAGCTTGAAAAAAGAAATTCCTACCCTATTTTTTTGTTCAATCATTATTTTGTTGTAAATTTAACGTCAATTTAAAATAGAAAACGTAGACTATCGCAAGCAATTTATTGTGAATAAAAAAATTGACTAATTAAAGTTATTTTTTTGGTTAAAATGATTTAAAATGTATGTACCAAGTATTTTATTGTATAAAAGTTGTGAAAATAAACTCTACGACAATGCAACTCATCAAAATAAAGGAACCTATAAGTAGTTTTATGACTTTTTACAAGCTTCAAAAAAGTTATTAGTATCCTATTTTTTTGTTGAATTATTATTTTATTGTAAATTTGTTGTCAATTTAAAATACAAAACGTAGACTAGAGCAAGCAATTTATTGTGAATAAAAAAATCGATTAATTAAAGTTATTTTATTGGTTAAAATGATTCAAAATGGATGTACCAAGTATTTTATTGTATAAAAGTTGTGAAAATAAACTACACGACAATACAACTCATGAAAATAAAGAACCTATACGTAGTTTTAAGACTTTTTACTAGCTTCAAAAAAGAAATTAGTACACTATTTTTTGTTCAATCATTATTTTATTGTAAATTTAATGTCAATTTAAAATAAAAAACGTAGACTTTAGCAAGCAAGTTATTGTGCTTAAAAAAATTGATTAATTAAAGTTATTTTATTGGTTGAAAAGATTGAAAATGTATGTACCAAGTATTTTATTGTATAAAAGTTGAGAAAATATACTAAACGACAATGCAACTCATGAAAATAAAGAACCTATAAGTAGTTTTAAGTCTTTTTATTAGCTTTAAATAAGAAATTAGTACCCTATTTTTTTGTTAAATCATTATTTTATTGTAAATTTATTGTCAATTTAAAATACTAAACGTAGACTATAGGAAGCAATTTATTGTGAATAAAAAAATCGTTTAATGAAAGTTATTTTATTGGTTAAAATGATTCAAAATCCATGTACCAAGTATTTTATTGCATACAGGTTGTGAAAATATACTGTACGGCAATGAAACTCATGAAAAAAAAGAACCTATAAGTAGTTTTATCTCTTTTTACTAGTTTCAAATAAGAAATTAGTACCCTATTTTTTTGTTAAATCATTACTTTATTGCAAATTTATTGTCAATATAAAATACAAAACGTAGACTACAGCAAGCAATTTATTGTGATTAAAAAAATTGATTAATTAAAGTTATTTTATTGGTTAAAATGATTTAAAATGTATGTACCATGTATTTTATTGTATAAAAGTTCTGAAAATATACTAGACGACAACGCAACTCATGAAAAATAGAACCTATAAGTAGTTTTAAAATGTATGTACCAAGTTTTTTATTGTATAATAGTTGTCAAAATATACCATACAACAATGCAACTCATTGAAATAAAGAACCTACAACTAGTTTTATGTCTTTTTACTAGCATCAAAAAAGAAACTAGTACCCTATTTTTTTGTTCAATCATTATTTTATTGTAAATTTAATGTCAATTTAAAATACAAAACGTAGACTATAGCATGCAATTTTTTGTGCTTAAAAAAATTAGTCAATTAAAGTTATTTTATTGGTTAAAATGATTCAAAATGTATGTACCAAGTATTTTATTGTATAAAAGTTGTGCAAATATACTACAGGCCAATGCAACTCAAGAAAAAAAAGAACCTATAAGTAGTTTTATGACTTTTTACTAGCTTCAAAAAAGATATTAGTACCCTATTTTTTTGTTGAATCATTATTTTATTGTAAATTTAATGTCATTTTAAAATACAAAACGTAGACTATAGCAAGCAATTTATTGTGCTTAAAAAAATTGATCACTTAAAGTTATTTTATTGGTTAAAATGATTCAAAATCTATGTACCAAGTATGTTATTGTGTAAAAGTTGTGCAAATATACTATACGACAATGCAACTCATGAAAAAAAAGAACCTATAAGTAGTTTTATAACTTTTTACTAGCTTCAAAAAAGATATTAGTACCCTATTTTTTTAATCATGATTTTATTGTCAATTTAATGTCAATTTAAAATACAAAACGTAGACTATAGCAAGCAATTTAGTGTGCTTAAAAAAATTGATTAATTAAAGTTAGTTTATTGGTTAAAATGATTCAAAATGTATGTACCAAATATTTTATTTATAAAAGTGGTCAAAATATACTATACGACAATGCAACTCATGAAAATAAAGAACCTACAATTAGTTTTAAGACTTTTTTATAACTTCAAAAAAGAAATTGGTACCCTATTTTTTTGTTCAATCATTATTTTATTGTAAATTTAACGTCAATTTAAAATACAAAACGTAGACTATAGCAAGCAATTTATTGTGCTTAAAAAATTGATTAATTAAAGTTGTTTTATTGGTTAAAGTGATTGAAAATGTATGTACCAAGTATTTTATACTATAAAAGTTGTGAAATTATACTATACGACAATGCAACTTATGAAAAAACAGAACCTATATGTAGTTTTAAAACTTTTTAATAGCTTAAAAAAAGAAATTAGTACCCTATTTTTTTGTTCAATCATTATTTTGTTGTAAATTTAATGTCAATTTAAAATACAAAACCTAGACTACAACAAGGAATTTATTGTGCTTAAAAAAACTGATTAATTAAAGTTATTTTATTGGTTAAAATGATTCAAAATGTATGTACCAAGTATTTTATTGTATAAAAGTTGTGAAAATATACTATACGACAATGCAACTCATGAAAATAAAGATCCTATAAGTAGTTTTAAGACTTTTTAATAGCTTCAAAAAAGAAATTACTATTTTTTTGTTAATCATTATTTTTTTGTAAATTTAATGTAATTTGAAAATACAAAACATAGACTAGAGCAAGCAATTTATCGTGAATAAAAAAATTGATCACTTAAAGTTATTTTATTGGTTAAAATGATTCAAAATGTATGTACCAAGTATTTTATTGTGTAAAAGTTGTGCAAATATACTATACGACAATGCAACTCATGAAAAAAAAGAACCTATAAGTAGTTTTATAACTTTTTACGAGCTTCAAAAAAGATATTAGTACCCTATTTTTTTTAATCATTATTTTATTGTCAATTTAAAATACATAACGCAGACTATAGCAAGTAATTTCTTGTGCTTAAAAAATTGATTAATTAAAGTTAGTTTATTGGTTAAAATGATTCAAAATGTTTGTACCAAGTATGTTATTGTATAAAAGTTGTGCAAATATACTATACGACAATGCAATTCATTAAAATAAAGAACCTATAAGTTGTTATAAGACTGTTTAATAGTTTCAAAAAAGAAATTAGTACCCTATTTTTTTGTTAAATCATTATTTTATTGTAAATTTAATGTCATTTTAAAATACAAAACGTAGACTATAGCAAGCAATTTATTGTGCTTAAAAAAATTGATCACTTAAAGTTATTTTATTGGTTAAAATGATTCAAAATGTATGTACCAAGTATTTTATTGTATAAAAGTTGTGCAAATATACTTTACGA
>QFDD01003148.1:0-23197 GCA_006871305.1 Vachellia collinsii | reverse complement strand
GCCAGAAGCAAACCCAAGTGAGCTTTCAGCTTTAAAACTTAAAAGTTCAGGGCCAAATGACAATTATGCTATGTTCATTGCTTCATTACATGAAAACCTTTTCCATCCACTAACATAAAAAATTCTGGACTACTTGAGTTTGGCCCAACGCACCTTTTTAATTGTATTTTGATAATACACTTTCCGTTGACAAATAGTCAAGTGAAAGAGAAGGAAGGAATGGAAGAAGATGATTAAGATATTCTTTTAAAAAAAATGTCATATTATCTCTTATTCTTAATATAAAATAAATACTCTACTTAAAAATATTTATTTAAACATATAATTAGACTATCTATTAATTTATAAGCCACACAAATTAGTTTAGAGAAAAAAATAAATATAAATACTTTTTGATGGTATATTTAACTTCTTTAATTTTTCCAGCAAAAATCAATTAGTTCTAATATTAAAAATCGGAGATAGTATTAACTAATTTAATTAATTTCTTAATATAATTGAATTAATTAAATGGATCTTACATTAAATTGATCTCACATTAAGGACTGTATAAGTAATAAATTGGATGTTTTTAATTAAGTATAAATACCCTTCTTTTTTTTTTGCCAAAAGTATAAATACCCTTCTAATAGAAGCAATTATATTTGAGCAACTGTCACACACGAGCATAGAAACTCCAACAATGATTCATTACATCCTGCTGATGTACATTGGAGAAGTTGAATATACTAGTCCATTATCTTCTTTTTTTTTTGCCCTTTCAAGACATGGGATCAGTGAATCCATCTCTATAATGTTAAAACTTACGCTAGCCCAAGAGTCATTTAATCCAGAACCATAGGATGAGCATCTGGGCAGGCTGTAGAATTTAATCAATTTATCATGGTAGGACCCTACTTCTCTCATCCACCCCGCGACAAAAACAAACAAAAAAGCATCTTCACCTCAAACAAAGAATGCCCTCACCCGTTTCTTGGGCGTCCACACATGCACTTTTTGCCCTCAAAATACTGCCTTGTTAAAGGTAATCATGTACAAAATACTGCCTTGTTCTCAGCATTTTGATTCTACAACACCTGTTAATCTATTCCTCCAAAAATTCAATGGACCTGGCATTAATGGTGGAATGTGGTTTCAGTTGAATGAAGATATGAAGCATTCCGTGAACCAAGCATCATTTCTGAAATAACCTCAATTCGCTTTCCCTTTCCCAATGGCCCCAATAAGTAGTGTGAGAATCATTTCGAGCCATTTTAGATTTAAGGATTGACTTACTCTAAAGTTGGCCAAATGTATAAGGCTTCCCCTAAGTGGAGTTCAAAGAATGATAAATGTACACAATCTTAACCTTCCAAGCAAAAAAGCTGTTCCAAAATTAGAATCCGTGTCCCCCAAATCATATAGAAACAACCTTACCGCTGCTCCAACACTTACCCATATTGATTACACGGTAAGTCAGTAAGTACTAAAATTAAGAAACAAGTCATATCAGCAAATACGCGAACTAGACACATAGAAGGGCTACTGAATAATTCATTTGAATCATACAAAGTATATACAAAAATAGCAGCCATAGTATATCCAGTAAATGTTAACAACCCACCATAACTCGGGCAATATTTATGGAACTTCAACCTGGAACTTTTCTCCTTTATAGCCGACCAATGTCTCGCATGTATACGTAATAATAGCAAAGTCAGTCCCACCACCACCCAATCCAAAATCAAAGTTTTCTTGACGCCTTGAGATTGTAATCATGCTTGATAAGATTTGATCTCAGCAGCATGGACTTGACATCCCGATCAAATTCCCTTCCAGCCTCCAGAACCCTTTGAAAAGTGGCATTTCTTTGATCTGCATGCCGTGCATACAGAATTTTGTTGTGTGAATCAATTCGAGCCTGTCAAGAAACAATACCCAAGGCTGTTCTAAGAAAACAAGTTTTAAACAGAAGGGGAGCAATATCAGGAGAATCCCACTTGATTTCAGTAACATAAAAGCTTAGTGGATTTTCACAGTGATAAAAACAACAGAACAATAGTGATTTTCAGGGACACAGATCTAGATCAGTGGAGAAGAATAAAGACGTGAGTCTATACGAATCAAGGAAAGGAAAGGAAAGAAAAATAACATAATCCCAACTGCACCTGTATCTGGTTATCAGTAATCAAAGCTTCAAGTTCTTTCTCAAGTCCGCCAACATTTGTCTTGAATGCATTAGCCATCATGCGTAAATCAACAGACACAAAAGGGTGTGTGTACTGGATGAGGGCTTTGTGTCGGATTTGATCATAGAGTGTCTCTACATGGTCATGCAAATGTATGTCAAGCAACAGATTCGTCTTAAGGTTTCCAAGGTATTCCAGACAGGATGCATAGTGGCTGCAAAAAGGCAGACAAACAGTTCAATACATATACAGAGGTGGGTGGGATAAAGAGTAAAACATAAGATACACAAATGAGAAAAGGACAATCATCAGAATTGCTGATCACTTTCAATCTTAACCCTCCACCAACAATTATAAAATATTCACAATATAGACATGCTTCATTGAGAACATTCATCTGATAGACGAAAAAGGAGAACTAGAAGCCTACCACCACCAATAGCCATTCCCAGGAAAATGAATCAAGAATTCATAAACCTCTTTCAACCACAATCTCACCATTGTTGACCACAGCACACTCTGAACATTGTGCATATATTCCACTTATTATTAAAAAATTGTCAATTATTTAGGCATATATATTAGCAACCTCAAATTAAGAACTTCACGTCAGGACACATGCAGTACAGTTCCCCCTATCAGGCTTGAGAGGCTGAGATTCTACAAATCAATTTAGCCATTCAATTACATATGGAAGGGAAAAAATCACAGTTGGAGGGTCCCCATCAATATGCAAGTGAACAATCAAAAAGAAAGAAGATAAAAGGAGCACAAGTTACCTTGAATAAAAATCGTTTATCAGCTCCCTTACTTCAGGCATCAACTCTAAGAAATTCCGGAAAACATGATTATCTATAACTTTGCTCTGCCATGCATAAAAATTGAAACAATAGAGGTGATGCAATGTTACTAATACTATGACTGGTCCAACAAAGGTCACATCAAAAGCAAGACTATCCTATGAATATGATGGAGAACGTGCCTTTAACTCTGCCCTATCAAATGTTGCAAGTGCACAAAGTCCACCATATGTTGCAACATCTTGAGGTGCAATCACATCATTGTAGTGGCTTCCCAGTTCTGGAACCGTTTCTAGAAACTGCAGTAAATAGAGAGTACAAGAACAAGGTTTAATCATACGCTTTGTAACCCGTTTGGATAATCGTTGGGAGAATAACTTTTGACCAGAATACATTTTGAAAAATCACTTTCGTCCAGAGTGCTTTTGGAAAATGAAAACGTGTTTGGATAAACGTTGCAAAAGTGCTTTTTGGTAGACAGTGACTTAAAAAAAAATGAATCTCATTTAATAATACATACATATGTATATTTTATATTGAGATAAAATTAGGGAAAAATGAAATAAAAGTAGTTAGAATGTCTCAGATTGCGATTTAAAATATCTCAATTGTGGCTTGGAGTGTCCTAGGTTGTAACTTGAAATTTTCATATTTAGCTTGCAATTTGAAATTTCCAGGTCGCGACTTGTAATTTTGAGATCATGATCTGGAATATATTTTGGGCAGAAGGAGCTTTTTTCTCCTTCTCCCCAGAATGCATTGTAAGCCCACAATACATTTTGCCTTCCGTCTGTCCCAAACACTCAAGTCCTTTTGGAAAATGCATTCTGGCTTGGGAATGCATTCCATGACCTCCAAAATGATTCCTAAACACACCCAAATACTCTCAAGTGGAAGAACAGGGGCAAAAGAAAAAATTGTGGAGAAGTCGGAGGCAAAAGCAGAAGAAGATTGGATATTTAAGGACAGGGATAAACATAATAAGTGAAAAATGTGCATTCACCACCAAGTTGGTTATGACAATAAACGTGGCCATGTGTTAGACACTCAAAAGATATCAAATTGTGTGCTAGTCATCTGAAATCATTCATTAATACTCTCTCTGTCTCCATGTGTGTGTCTACTCCTGTGCAATTGCAGGTCCTTTAAACATCAAAGAACTGAATACCAGTTATACAATGATTGCTCCAGCAAACCAATATACTCATTGTGTGAGAACCAAGAACAACCAGAATCACAATCCAATAGTCCAAGTGAAAAATTGACAGCATTAGCGAGTTATATGGGTTTGCAATAGTTCCAATAGCATACTTATCCGTTATCATTAAGTCATAACAGCTTCAAGCTTGAGAATAAACAAAAATACCAAGCCTGAACCATAATCAACAGAAAACTTGCATTTAGGTTCATCTGTGAGACTTTTACCATGGGAACTATTCTTAAATCACTTCAGATCACATCAGAAATGTCAACTGAGCCCTATCACGTGCAAACTCCCACATAGAATGAGTTTATACAATTGTACAAGGTTAACTAAAAACTCAAGTCCTGTTTAGTATGCAAAGTGAAGAGGAGAAGGGAATGCAATGATTTTTTTTTTTTTTGGGGGGGATGCTTTTTCAGATAAAAATTATGCCCCAACTTTCAAAAAAAGTACTTATAAAAGATATAGCAATATTGAATAATGATTACAAGGTTATAATAGGCATTAGAAAATTATTTCTTTCGCCCATTCCTTTTTCAATGGCAAACCAAACAAAGCCTTGTATATCTATGTTTGTTGTAACCCATGCAAAGGACAACAATCATCGAAACATTTCAAAGTTAGGCAATCCCTCATTATAAATGTAAAGTTGAAAGCACAGTTCAATATGAATGGCATAAAGCTAAACAGGGAACAAACCTTTCGAGCAGCCAGCTTGTACTTTTTGGCCTCCAGATTTGCCAGACCTGCAGCACAACGTAACTTCGCGCCTGTGATCTGATCAAGGGCCTCTGGTGTCTGTTCTGCCTTGCTGACATAGCTTGTGACATGAGTAAACTGACCCATCTCAATGCTGACCAAAATCGCACTCATGCACATATGAATAATGTGCTTTGAAGTAGTGCAATAATCCCGAGTACGAACATAGTTTTTAAAAGCATCCCCAAGTAGACCATGAGCATAATAAAAATCTCCAAAATCGTTGTACCCCATTCTTATGCTTTCTTTGATCAAGTTTGTCTGCAGAAAAAGGGGAGTTGGAAACAATAAATCGATAAGAAGAAAATTGAGTCAATGAAAAAAGGATAATATTAAAAGCATGCCAGATGATCATGCATGCAAAAAGTCTATCTAAGCAACCAAACTAAACACAAGGTGGGGAAAATCCACATAGACTATCCATAATCCAGTTATTTACCGTGATAATTACAGAATGGATACATCTGACAACCAAAATGTAAAGCACTGGCTGGAGACCATTGCCAGAAATTGGCAAATAGGAAAACTTGACTGATGTCTAATCTGCATATACTATACGTAGACATACTAAACATACATTATCTGAATACCAACACAACATCATGTCAGGACTTAAGCAGACATGAGTGTGATAGAACAAAACTGCAAACTATAATCATTACCCGCATGTTTTCTTAACATGGTAAATCTACCACAGCAACAGAACATAATTAACGCTTGAATGCTTTGCATCAGAACAACAATGTCTCCTCCGAATGCATCAAATTATATATGTGAACCATTACATGCCTAACGCCTTTTATTGATACGTAATGTGAAATTGAGAATACGGTCTTACCATATAACAATATATAGCCTGTAGGTTGCTTGATGGAAAGAAATTTTATAAGTGCGAAAACAAGGAAATGTTAATTATTCATATGCCGTAACGAAATGCAAGAACGACAGAACAACCTGAATAGTGAACATATTACATTTTAAGTATACAAAGGAAATATTAAAACGAAAAGCACAACTCCTGACAGGGTTGGTTGAAACAAATAAGGCTCGATCAGTCACTTGAAAAGGGGAAAAGAGAACTAATAGCAAAGCCCAGAATCAATGCATACCATATTGGCATCAACCAACTTGAATCGAGTTTCAACGTAAACTGGCAGATACAATCAAAACAGATAAGAGTCATAAGATAATACCTTGTAGGCATTAAGCTCATTTTCGAGCTTCTCCTTCCTCTGCTCCGCCCTACGATCTACAGCCTCACACCAGGCCACGTCCATCCCATAATTGGGCCCCAACCGCCCATCAATTTTTTGCACAACTTCTCTGAACAGTTGGGTGTTCTCCCCCTTCTTAATCTCATCGTAGGCCATCCGAAGCGCCTCAAGCTCCATAGTAGAGTTCTTTTCGCAGTGATCAGCTATGAAGAGGAGTCGCACAATCTTGGTGCGACCAGTGTAGAGGCTCGCATATGCCTCAACGTCGAGTTGGTCGCCGCTGGTAATTGGGCGGCGGTTGCGGTTGCCATCGTCGCCGCCGTTGGCGTAGATTTCGTCAATCATCGGACCCGAGGTCTCGTTGTCACCGTCCATATTAAAAGGGGGAAAACCCTAACGGAGAAGTGAAATAGGGATTAGGGTTAGCTTTTACGTGAGAGATTGTGTTGCAGTGTAGCGACTCTGCCCTGGGGTTACTGAAGAGTGTTCTTTGCTGTGGAACGGGACTTAGTTGCGAAAATGGCGAGAGATCGATTTGACGGCAGAGTTTTGAAAAACTTGTCAAAGAAATTGCCAAGCTAAGTTTGCTTACACTCCTTTCTCTCTTCCTTTCTTTTCCTTTATTTTTCTAATAATTTATAAAGTTCTTTCAATTTTAATTCTAATTCTGAAAAAATTCCCAGAAAATACCTCTTAAATTTTAATATTCCAAAAAAGTCATATGAATAAGCATAAAAACAAATAGACAAGGAGGTAGGAATTTGTAATATTATTAATTAATTATTAATTTCTAATTTAAATTTCTTATTTCTTGTTGTTGTTGTTATTATTATTTATTATTAAATTTTTATTAATATATTAATTAAAATGAATATTAAATATTAAAATATTAAAAATATCAATAAGTAATAGTTAGGGATTGGGATGATAGGATTTGAACCAATGACATTTGATACTCAAAACAGACACGCTGCCAAACTACACTACATCACCCATAGATATCGAGGTTTCATAAGCGGTATTTACTGATATTGTATTTGAAGCAATTGTTCAAATTCTTTATGATATGCAAGTGAAACAAGTTCTTGCTAATGGTAAAAAGGGGGATTTGAATGAAAAAATGGGAATATTATTAATGCATATAGGAATAAACGATTGATCTCTATCAATAGACCTACTAAAGCACTGAACCATAGAGTGCTTACCACTGGTGCCATGGAGAGATAAGTTTTTAGATCTCGCATTTAAAATCCTCCTCCTTCGAATAGGAATCCATTCTGAAAGATCCCGACTTTTGTGCTTTGATGGGTTTTTGAGATCCTTTCGATGACCTATGTTGTGTTGAAGGGATATCTATATGATCTGATTGATTGTGTAAAGCCAGTGTAGCAACAGAACCGGGAAGAGTATATAGAAAAGACAGTTCTATTTCTATTATATTACTAAATTATACCATTCTACTTTTACTCCTTTTCATAAAAATGTGGATATGTAAAAATAACAAAGTCTCTTTTTTTTTTCTTTGTAAGAATTACATATATGTGATTGATATTCTATCTATCCGAAGACATATATTGTAAATTGATTCACATTAAACCTCTATCTTTATAAGGTAAAACTTTATACACTACAATACAATATGCAATTATAGTTAGTATGGTGGAAAGAAATCAAATCGTTGATGGAAATGGAAAGAGAGGGATTTGAACCCTTGGTATGAAAAATTCGTACAATGGATTATCAATCCGATGCTTTAGTCCACTCAACCATCTCTCCCCAATTGAAAAAAGGGCCCTTTCTTTGTTTTTTTTATTTAATTTGATATTTCTATCTTATCTCTATTTAGAATTTATATTTATATAATATAATTTATATAAGATATCCTAATTTATATAATTAGAATAAATGAATGGAATTAGTATATAGATGGACTATAATGAAATAGAGCCACTTTGAGGCAAAGGGACCCTTCTTGGTTTTTTTTTTAATACAAAAGGCAAGCAAAAAGCTTGATAAAGTGGAGACTAGTTAAATCATGGCCCTTCTATGATCGATGATCATAGAAATGAATAGAAAAATGAAGAGAATTTTTCATCCTTACCAACTTAGAAAAAACAAAAAAAACCAGTAATCTTCAAAAAATTTCAATATATATATACACGAAACTCTTTTTAAATTAGACTATTCTTTGAGTCTAGTTAATTCATATTATTTCAATGTTTGGATTTGTTGTACAAAAGAAATTTTTGAGTTCCTGTAGAAAGAGATTTCGCTAACGAAAAAGCTTTCAATGCTACCCAATATCCCTTTTTCTTCCAAATTGTTTTTCAAATCCTTCTTCTTTTTTAATATAGATGTGCCTTTTTTTAGAGCTGCCATTCCAAAATTAGACTAGTTTGTTTATTGCTATAGTTGGATGTGAAAGATATCTATTGTTCAAAATGAATTGTTCTTTAATTAGATTAGACATATATCTATATTGTCTATTTGTTTTTCTAAATTATACTATTTACTTCTACTCCTTTTCATAAAAAAATGTGGATATGTAAAAATAAAGTAGTCTTTTTTCCCCTAATAATAATAATCATTTATGTAATTTTGACAAACAAAAGCATTATATTATATATCATTCTATTTTCGATTTGTCTTATTGGATTTATACATGCAATAAAATACATAAAAAAAGTTTAAGAACCCAACCCTTATCTTTATCCCGCTTACTTGGTCGTTTAAAAGATACATATTTTTTTTTAAAAATTGAACTCAAACATAGCTTACTTCTTTTTGGGTGTGAAGCAGTGTTCAGCCAAAATACCCAACATGCATTAGCTATCTTTGAAAAGGAGGTGATTCATCCGAACCAACCTACAAAAACGAATGGTCCCTCCATAACCAGTCATCCATAATATCAAATAAATCATTTTCATCTTTGGAAAATTTACCAAGAGCTATAGTCATAGTAATCCTCCTATTCACCTACTTCAACCATTTCCAAGCAACCTCGTAAGCAACCTCGTAGCATTTTCAAGGCCAAGTCCTTCTTTATTTTATCATTTATGTATGATTTAATTTCTCATTGATTATCCCTTCTTTTCTAATGGGTTGCGAATATAAAAACCATTTATTGGTCTCTTGACCTAGTTAAATCCATTATCTCAATTCGGTTATTCATTTCTATTCTTAAAAACCCCCTAAGCCATGAATTATCTTATTACTCATAAATCAAGTGGTTCATTTTCTGGAAGAACTATTCAAGAAACAAATGATTCATTTTTTTCATTACCAGTTGATTCCCAGACATACTCCCTCGCTTCATCAAAACATCTTATTCTTGAATCTTGTATGTAAAATTGAGAAAAATAAAAATAAATAGTTTTATGTATTCTTCTAATTTTTATGTGTAGTAAACTACTACAAATCATTTTTTATTACTTTATTTTTTTTTATTTTTTATTTTTTCTTTTTTTTTTTCCTTTTATTGGTATTGTCTTCTTTGTTTTGTTATATTTTCCCTTTTTTCAGCTTAATAAATTAGCGCCAAAATAAATTAATGATTCGGAATCAAAAACTAAAAAAAAATTCTTATCTTTTTGAATCATATATTAAATAAATAATATTATATTCATATTCCATTTTATTCAAAAAGTATATTCTTATTCAATATTTCAACATTCTAATAAATTGAAAAATGAAATAAAAATATTTATTCTTTAAATTTTAATAATATTTTGAAATTTAAATTGAATTAATAAAGAAACAAGAATTCTTTCTTTTCGGCAACCCTAGTGAAAGAATTTATTCAACTGTCTTCCCATTGTTTTACAAAGACAATCGGGAGACAGTAGATATTAAATTAAGTAGAAATAAGAGTATCCGAAGTGATCTACCTTGAATCTATATATATATATATATAACTTAATGAAATCGAGGACAATAAAATCAAAATAAAGTATAGGTCTCATTCTTCCTACCTTTTAGTAACATTCATTCCCTTAATACTTGCAAAGGTGTCTCCAGATATTTTGTTTCTACTTAATGTTTCCTGATTATATTAGAAATCATATAAGAACTTGTAAGATGTTATAATTGGATTTATTGGATCCTTTTGTCAATGATTTTAGGCTAGAATCCCTTTTTGACTCTGTGCTAGTGATTCCATTAGTGAACAATAAAAAAAATGAAATAATTCCTTCATATTTATAGAGATAGGAGACATAATTTACATGGATATAGTAAGTCTCGTTTGGGCTACTTTACTGGTAGTCTTTACATTTTCCCTTTTCCCTCATAGTATGGGGAAGAAGTGGACTCTAAAAATATTACCAATTGAGTTGAGGGAAAAAAAAACTTAAATCAAACTGTATCCATTGTTTTCTAGATGGGTTCTGAATTTTTATTTTTCTATGTAATCTATTTAATTTAAATTAATTCATTAATTCAATTTCTAAATGGAATTCAAAAATATCTGCATTTTGGAATTGTAGTGTATTCAAATGGAATAATGTATTCTATTGATAATATAGAAATAGAAAGTACTCTTTCAGTTAAACAAATATTTGACTTTTTCCCATGTTAGTATTTTGAAAGTCACGGTAATACAGATAATCGGAAACTTATTCCAACCAAATTCTTTATTCTTTCTAAAATTTTGATGAACTGGGTCTTGCCAAATTATATATGCACAATGAGGAACGCGGAACCCCTTTTTATTTTTTATTTTATCCACCCCCTTGTTTATTTAACATAACAAGAATAGAAGAAATTTTCATTTTTTTGTTTTTTTTCGCTAGATACAGTGTTAATGAAAAGGCAAAGTTTATTATTCTTCATTTACAAATATCCAAATTTTGATGTCTCAATAAAAAAATATTCTTGTGGTAAGCCCTATAATGAAATAACATTTCCTATTATTTCCCTTGTTCCCCCGAAGGAAAACAGAATCGTAGATACAAACAAAAACAAACTAGAAAAAACAACAAGAAGAAGAAGTTTAGAACCCCCTTGATAACAGAAAAAGATGATGGATATGAATCACTCACATATTCCTCTTAATTATATGTATCCGAAGGATTAATTTGGAAATTTGTGGGGATATCCAAGAACAGACGATTTTTATTGGATTTTTTTTTTCAAAATACTTCAATTAGTACAAGCAAGAAATAGGCCAATTCCACCACTTTTTGTTCATTTTGTCATGGAGTCCGATTCTCATTAGTACTAGTCAAGGGAATGACCCCCTGTCATCTGGTTTCCATATAAAGGACACGACGAGTATAAATACCCCCTTTAACTTATATTCTAATCTACTGAATGTCTTTCATAAGGAAGCGGAGAAAGATATGACATTTTTTTAGAAAAATAAGCGTAAGCCATTTTGGATGGCACCACACAGCTCCGTACAAAGACAAATAGACAAGGAGGTAGGAATTTGTAAATTGAATTTTGGGTTGAATTGACCTAACTACCCACAAAGTATTTTTTTTAAAAAAAATAAGATAAAAAACACATGTTGTTTACTCCATCTCCCACTCTCCCATCATCTCTAACTCTGTCCGTTGAAAGGAGGAACGATTGCTAAGGAAAATGTGAAATTTGGAGAGAGGAGTAATTTTGCGAGACAATTGAGGCGAAGGAAAAGGCAACTTCTTTTTCCAAGGGGAATCAAACATTGGGGAGAATTGAAAGCAAGGTGGTCATACCGAGGACAACAAAAGTGAAGAGAGGGAGAAGGTTTAAACCCTAATGGGAAGCAATTTGAGCCAATCTCGTTGGCTAAGGCAAGAAAGGAGAAGAAAAAAAGGTTTTCAGCCAAAACCATATAAGAAACAGGGATTTAATTCCCTTAATGCCAAAAAAACCATTGGATAAAGAGATAAATAATACTGAAGGTACCATTTATGAGGTGCCACAAGAGGTGAAAGAGCCCACCACCCACACCAAAAATAAATTACTCAGTAGGAACAAGGCTCATGTTAGGGCTAAGCAATAGGCAGGATGGGTAGCCAGTACTTTAACCGTAGGCCCCCCATTTCAAATTACACGAGTATGGGCTAGCCTGTACCCATACATTGACCCATTTAAGCCATGTTAAATGGGTTGATAATTAAATGGGTGGGTTTCTACGTGTAACAGGTAACACATTTAAATATAGCCACAGATAGAATAAATCAATCATTTTAAAGTTCAAAGGAGACAAGTCCAGTGAGGAACAGAGGAACACAGGAGTCAGTGATGGTAACGGTGATAGCGGTGACACAAGGAACATAGAAAGAGGAGCTGAAGAGTCAATGCAGAGGAGTCGATGACAATGGTGACATGAGGAACATAGGAAGAGCTAACGTCACGAGGAGCTAAGGGAGATGGGAGTGTGGGCTGAGGAACAAAGGAAGAGATTGTGTGCCTATGCATGTGCGGGATGCGGCTAGGGTACTGTGAGGGAGAGGAGGAGCTATGGCCTACGGTTGTACGCCTGTGCAGTATGCGGGACGCGGACATACATCTAGGGCTGGGTAATGTGAATGTGAAAGAGATAACGCTTATTATTTAAGAAGAGAAAACTAAAAAAAATATATGTAACTACTAATATTAAAGGGTAGGTACGGGCAACCTGTTGGTGTGCCCGTAGCTCATCTCGTTTAATTCCTACACGAGCTGGTTTCAACCCACCCATTACGAGCCAACAATGGGAAGGCCAAAAACGAGCTTTTTTCAATGGGTATGGGCAGGTTCAATGGATAATGAGTTTGATGCTCAGCACTAGCTCATGTAACTAAATGGAGAAGGAAAGTAGCTAAAATTAATGGCACAAATATGAGTACAGATGAGATGACTAATAGTCAAAAGAAGAAAGATGTGAGAAGTAAGGAAAAAGAAAGCTGGGGAGGATAGAGAAAGCATAGAGGCAAAGGCCTTGAAAGTTGGGATAAGGAGAGAGGAAAGCATGGAAGCTAAGACAAGGGAGAAAGGTGGAATGGTTGCTGAGGGACCTTTGAAAGATGGAGAGAGGAGTGATGTTGGCACCGCAATCAAGGTGAAGAAAAAGGCAACTCTAGTTTCCAAGGGGAACCAAAAGGTTTGGGAGAATGAAAAGCATGGCGCGGATATGGAGGATAGCAACATTAAAGAGAAAGGGAGAAGGAGGTGATGCTTTGGTCTCATGGTGCATAAGGTTTTAACCTTAATGGGAGGCAATTTGGGCCAAGCCCGTTGACCAACGCAAGAAAGGAGAGGAAAAATACAGATTTTGGGCCAAAACCAGATAAGAAAAAGGTATTTAATTCACTTAATGGTAGAAAACCATTGAATAAAGAGAGAAATAATACTCAAGGTACATATATGAGAGGTGCTACAATTGGTTAAAGAGCCTACCACTTACATTGAAAATAGATTACCTAATAAGAATAAGTCTCTTGTAACTTAATGGAGAAGAAAAGAAGACAAAATTAAGGGCACAAATTTGAGTACATATGAGAAGACTAATAGCCCGTTTGGTTCAATTAAATGAAAGAAGATTACATGTAATCCTGATGCATTTTATTGATTACATTGTTTGGTTGGTATTGTAATGCAATCGATTGTAATCTCAATTACAACTAATTACGTCAAATAAGGTAATCCCCATTACATAGCTTTGGCTATGTAATCCGAATTACAACTTGTATGAATTAACATATGGGTACTTGTATATTTCATAAATAAGTATTTATACATTTATATCATTCATTTTAGTCTTGGTAAAGTTAAAAAGTTTATTTCACATTTTTTTTTATTTTTTATAAATAAAATATAAATTCCATTTTATGATTCCTTGATAACATACCAAACAAATGCTATATAATCATCATTACATTACATTGCATTCCTATGAACTCCATAAACCAAACGGGCTATAATGGTCAACAGAAGGAAAAGGTGAGAACTAAGGAAAAAGTGAGAGTTGGAGAGAGAAGAGAGGAATACATGGAGGCTGAGACAAAGGGAGAAAGGAGAAACGGTTGCCAAGGGACATGTGAAAGTTGGAGAATGGGGTGATATTAGCATAGTAACCTAGGCGAAGGAAAAGGCAACTTCTATTTCCTAAGGGAAACAGAAAGTTAAGGAGAATGAAAAGAAAGGTGCGGATACCAAAGATAATAATAGTGAAGGGTGTAACATCCAGGTTTCCGATAACTGGAGATAAAAACTAAACGAGTTGCTATAGATTAATTAGATGTCCAAAGGATGAAAGAAATGGAAAGGAAGAGTGACAACTCGATTTTGCTAAATGAAGAAAAGTAAGAGTAAAATGATCATTTTGAAAAAGTAAGGGAATTAAGTGTCATTTTGAAAAGTAAAAGACCAAAGTGTTATTTTGAAATATGGACCTAAGTGTAAATTCAAAATTTTTGGGACTTAAGTGTCATTTTGAAATAGGGACCTAAGTCTAAATTTGAAATTTTTAGGACCAAATTGTCATTTTGGAAATTCAATGGCATTTTGGTAAATTTAAGAAAGTTAAAGGATATTTTCATAAGTTTGACCAAAATATCAAAAAATTTCCCAAAATATTGAGAGATAGAAAAAAAAAAATCCACTGATCAGTCATTGAGGCCTGTTTCAGTTTAAAATGACAAAAATAACTTTTACGGAAATTTTAAATGTTATTTAATATTTGACTGATTAATTAATTTTTAGTAAAATATCATTATTTAAAATATCTAGAGGCCTCAGATATTTAATTTCAAAGAAAGGATAAATAGCTTATAAATTGTAGAAATTTATAAAATTATTTGCAAGAGAAAGTTGGAAATAATTTGCTTGAACAAAATGAAAGGATTCGGAAAACTCAAATTAGGGTTTTATTTCAAAAATTAATTAAATACAATTTTGGAAGCGAAATGAGGAAAAAAAATCAAGAAAGCGTCATATAAATTTTGGAAATTTCTAATAACTCTAAACCGGTCAAGTGATTAGGTAATTTTAAAAAAGCATTTTCGACATGATAAAGTAGCTTTATGGCCAAATAAAGTAACATTATCTACATAAAGCAAACTGTGGGGGCTGATAATTGCCACATGTCATCATATAATAAAGATATAAAAAGTAGACAAGATATTATGGTCATGTGGTAGAAAATATCAAAGTAAAGTTCTTTATCAATCCAAATTGGTCCCACAAATTAAAGACACATGTGCAGATTTTTTTAAAGGGTCCAAAAGCTTCTTGAACCCTCAATTTCAGCTCCCATTTTTGTGCAGCACAAGAGGAAGAGAGGGAGAGAGTGGCATGAGAAGAGAAGAGGAAAATGAGAGCAAAAATCCACCAAAACTCAAGGTAAGGTGTGATTTTGTAATCTTCTCTATTTCATCATTCTAAGCCTTCATCTTGAATTCTATGGATTTATTTTTGAGATTTATTGAGTATTTTGCTACTATAAAATTTAGGTTTTTAAGAGAGAAAATCATAAAGAGTGAGATTTAGAAGCAATAGATGCTAGAAATCAACTTCATGCATGATTTGGAACTGATTAGTGATTTGTTTGAGTTGATTTGAGCTTGTATGAATTTTTTGGCATGATGTTATTGTTCATGAGCTAGTGGCAACACTGTTCATGGAGGGGAAATAATTATTTTGTGATGTTTAACTATGGAAAAATGGTTTAGAAATATGATTATGCATGTGTGTGAAGTTGAAAAATCACATTTTCCCCAATTCTTGGGAATATTTCGGCCTATAGGGGAAGTTGTAGAAGGAGTGTGATTTGATGATTTTGATACTTTCAATGGATTTAGAAGGAAAAATTATGTAGGGTATAAGTGAGAAAATAATTTTGGAAACATTGGAATCAATTTTGGCAAAGTTAACAGTTTTAGGGCCTTTAAATTTCAAGAGAGGTTTTGGGAGGTTTTTAAATGTTATAATTCATAGCTTATGGCTTGTTATTGATGTCAAATGCATTATGATATATGTAGGAGTTTAATTTGCAAAGGAAAGTTCCAAAGAGCATGACCAAAGTCAAGTGAAAAACTAAGGATTTAAGATAGTAAAGTGACTAACTCTTGCATTAATATTGTCATTGATTATTATTCATATCCTGCTTGCCATGATACTTGTTAAATATGCTATATGACATGTGAAAATGTGATGTTTTATGTGTTGATGTGCTATGGCAATATGCAATTTAAATTATAGAAAAGTTACTAAGGCATATTCATGTTATGACTAGTTTGTAGAATTTATATTAATCATGCATATTAATATTTGTGTTAGTAATATTTGCGATTGAGATTTTCATGAAATCTCATTCTTCCAATAATGAAACTCTTTAGGCCAAATTTCTTCAAAAAGCAATGGCAAGGAGGTGAAGCTTTAAAGTCAATCCAAATGGTTAATTGGAAAGCTTGTACATGTGACCATGATGCTTTACATTAATTTGTGGAAAAATGTATGCTAAACCTCAACTTTATGATGCATGACATAAGTGCTACGCATATAGCAAGGTTCAAAAAATCAAACCAGACAATGAACCTCTCAAGACAGTGGTTTAAAGGTTAGTATGTTAGATCAAAGTCAACTCGGTGTCAAACTTGTTATAGTAAAATAATAAAATTTAATTAAAATATACAGAATTTAACCATATAAATAATATTTAAATAAATATGACACTTATTGAATTATTTTATGAACAAGACTGTAATTAGAGAAACATGTAGTAGTTATTTTTGTATAAGAAATAGTGTTAATCATATACCCTGTTATGCATTTTCTTAAGTAATCTTACTATTTATTTGTAAAGAGTAAAATAAATATTTTGTTGCATTCTTAAGTAATCACCTCTACTCTTACACGCCATCACACTCAATCACTATAGTCACTCATGCCTTAGTCTCTCCCCCACGTGGCTCCCCTGCATTTCCCATTCAAGAGCCCTGATCTCCTTTTTCTATATTTCTCTTATTCCTCATCTTTTTTCAATTACAAAGGAAGCATCACCCTTGAGGCATTAAAGGGAATTTTAAAACTTCATCACCCTTGATTGTATCAATGACTCAATGTGTGATGAGATTTATTTTTTTTATTTTTCATTGGTTTGATCCCTGGTTTGACTCCGATCTGACCCACTAACCCTTGACCCTCTGCCTTGTCTAGTTCAATCGCTAGTCTGAATTCCTATACCTTGCTTTATATAGTGTGGGTTGTTACACTATCAACTAAACACAGATATGCATGATTGATGTCCATAACATTCATTCTTCATTGAAAGAGACATAAAAATAAAGGGGAAAGAAGAAACATAATTAAAAGGAAAAGGAAAAACATAATTAAAAGGGAAATACTTATGATGCTAGAAATTAAAACATAGTAAATTAAAAAATAAAGACAATTAATGGAACAAAATCAGCAACATCTAGATTTAAGTCATCATACTCATAATTTTCAGCCATATCAACTTGATTTACTTTATCCTTTGACCCTTTGCCACTATTTTTGAATGAATTTTGGTAAAGGTTAACTAGGTGTCATGGTATACATTTGGTACAAGCCCAATGACCCTTGCTGCCACATTTGGAAATTGTGCTCTAGGGCCAGTAATTGTGTTTTAAGTATTTTAATTAATGAATCATTCATTTTCATTATCATAATCTTTAAATGTTTCTTGTGAGAAATTGTCCTTGGACATATTGTAGTAATTATCGTAAATGTTCATAGTTGGTCATCTATGCGGTAGCAAAGATGAAATAAGGCCATTATGACTTTGTAAAGGTATGGATATACGAATAGAAGTCATAGACACTAGTAGGAGTACAAGGTGTTGGACCGACTTGCTATGAGAAAGCTGCATAGATTAACTCATAAGCTTGTCTCATAAACGACTACGTCACGATGCCCTTTGACTTGAAATCATCATGGATTCCTACATGAGAGTCATTCGGCTTTGACATAGTCAAAAGTAGCTTTTGATCGAGTGATGATAAATGTTATGTTTGAGCTTAATAGATTTCATGTAGAGGAATATGAATGGTTAAGATAGAATTTGTCCTTTGCATTAGCAGAGAGATATTGCTGGGCACTTTGATGAGTGAGTCTGAGAAATGTATGGCCATACTATGATAGAAAGGAAGTTCCATCTCTATAGTCAGACTATTCAGGGATTAATAAAGCAATGGTCATGAATAGGATGATGACAATATCTATGCCTCATCCTTGACCAAAATATCATATGATAAAAGGGATGTGATGTGGTTGTATGAAAAATTGTATCAATTTATAGATCCTCATATAAATTGGGTAGTCATAATGTCTTACTAAAAGTAGATTGCGAGTTGTGAGCTAGTATAGTCATTTGCCCACTACCAACTTTATATGAGCCTACAGGGTAGCATAAAAAATAGTCCAACATGAGCTAAGGTGTCCAGATTTAGTGAATATTCTAGGATGTATCTATACAAATTCGTACACACACATGTTCCTTTTTTTTTTGCCAACATAGATAACATTAAACAGAAGCTAAATGAAATTACAGAGTCATAAGAGTACAAACCAAATAACTAACCTAAAGACAACAACCTAGCGACCATAAATAAAACACAAAGGTAGAAACAGGCGATAATAACATGTTCCTATATTATATATATATATGATAGTGACATAATATCATTGTTTAAAAGATAGATCTAATTTATAAAGATAGATTAAATCTTGGATTTGATTTATAAGGATAGATCAAATCTTGATATCATATCTTGGTTTAATTTATTCAGATAAATTAAATTATATCATCATTCACTCTTTATCAACATTAAATAAATGGGTTGAATTAAATTTGTGAGACATATTTAAATTAAACCACCTTTTATATGACATTTTTATCCCTTTTAACTCTATTTTTGACATATTTTCTTTGATCCAAATAAGTACAATTAAATAAAATAAAAATCTAAATATAATATTTAAATCTCTTAAAAATGCCACAATTTTATGTAATAAAGTAGCATTAGATCAACCACAATGGCGCCATAAACTTTGATGTTGTTTATTATGCCCACTATTTGCCTTTTTATAGTTCTTACAAGTCTTTCTCCATTTCAGATGGGTATCAAAACTACTATGATTCTGACCATGCCTATGTCAATGGTTCATTTGTGACTAGATTCACTTCTAGAAATTAAGTCGAGCCTATTGGATAAGATTTATGATTTTTAACAAAAGCTTGTTGTTTTGTTCAGCTACAAAAAGGGAAGAAATTAAATCATCATATTTCTTAAAAACCTTTCTCCATATATTGTTGCTGAGTAAATTGGATGCATGAAATTGGAAAGTATTTTATCTAGCATACATTGCTTTTAAATTGTTCGAAGAACAAGTATGTCTTTTATGGTCAAATATTCAATTTTAAATTTGCATGCAAATGGTGTTGTAGAAAAATTATGGCTCTAGCTTTTTTTTGGTTGGATGCTTGATTTTCTTTAATTGTGTCTTCAGAACATGGGTATTCAAATGAATTTCTGCATCTGGTATTTACTATAAATAGTTCTTTTTGGTAATGTTAAGAAAAACAAAATTGATTTTTGTCATGTTCGACATGGTTCAAACTAATTAAAGAGATAAATAGAAAATATTAGAATATCAAATATAAGAGTGTAGTATAATAATAAGATTGATAATTTTTGTAATAGAAAAGGAAAGATGAACTAAAATATTATGACTTCATGCCAATGATAAGAAGTTAGTATTATATAACTTTTGGTATTTTATCTTATATGGCTACAAATCAAAATAATTATAGTTGTCCAAAGAGTTTTTATTCCACTCAAATAAAATATGCACAAAATTCATAAATTGTAAAATACCTAAATGTTAATTTTCCTCAAGTTTAAACAATTAATAAATGATGCAGAAAGAAATTAAATTTCAAAAAATATTTAAATAAAATAAGTAGAATATGAGTAAATCACATTGGGTTGGAAAAATCCAAAATGAGGCCCAACTTTTTTTTTTTTTTTTTAAGAATAGAGCCCTAAAAACGTGTTTCAGAAAAGGCGCCCTTTATAAAACCCAAGCCCAAAAGCACGTTTAAGAAAAAGGCCTTATTAATTTTTTTCAGAGGCCTAATATCACACGGCCGAATATGTGATGGCCTAGAAGGCGCTTTAGTAAAAGTGTGCGTTTCACTTCTTAAAAACGCTGTTGTTTTGGGTGCTAAGGGTGCTCTCTTACTGGAGAGAGAAGGTACAAGCTTGGAGAGAAAAGTTTGAAGGAATTAGCTAAAGGTACAAGCGTGGAGACGAGGGTAGGCTCTCAGCTGAAGGAAAAGTGGTGTGCTGAGCTTCTGGCCAGAACCTAGGTTGTGGCCCAATAAGTGCTTCTGGACCATGGACATATGTTTGGCAATAGCTTCTCTGTAACCTAAGTTTGCCTGCTAGAAGTGCTTCTAGACTGATAGCCAAACATGCACTTAAATTCTTCAAAATAGCTTTTAACCCTCAAAACCATGGTTTGGGGGTGGAAACCATGATTTTCCAAAAGTTATTTTTTTTCAGCTTTTCCAGAAACCATTCTCCAGAATCTATTTTCTAAAAATAGCTTTTACGCAAACCGAGACAGAAGCTATTTTCCAAAAGCTAATCCAAACATGCTCTAAAAGCTCCTCTGGCTAGCTTTTCCTTTAACTGCCCCAGCTTTTCCTGCGCCACGTGAACTAGCCCCAGCTTGGTTGCCAAAAAATATATATTTTAAATAAATAAAATATATATTTTGACCTTTTTTAAGTAAATAAAAAATGTTTGTCTGCCAATATATATTTTAAATAAATAAAAATAATTTTTAAAAAAATTATTAATTATAAAATTTATTCACATTTTTTATTATGAAATGATATTTTGACCTTGTATATGTATAAATGGTACACTTCAAAAAAAATTCAATATCATTTTAGAGATAAAATGCAAAAATTAATTTAATACATTACTTTATGTCTTTTTTGGTCATTTCACATCATAAAAGCTATTCTGATAACAACTATCCAAACATATTCATTTTTTTCACAATCACTTTTTTCTTAAAATCTATTCTACTCTCAAAAGCTATTTCACGCAATCTGAGGCAGAAGCTATTCTCCAAAAGCTTTGCCAAACATGCTCTTGATGGCCCCCAAAGTGGGGCCGTTGAACTGCATGTAGAGGGGATTCTAGACATGCCAAAACAACACCATTTTGGCTTAAACCATACCGATGCATTTTGGCCTTCTTCCCGTTAACCCGACTCGCCTCCCCATGTGACCCAGTTCCCTCAGCCAGACACAATTGCCAACGTTGCACTGTTTAGGCGACATTTTCCTGCAATCCTAAGGGCATTATAGAGCGTTTTTTTATTAGGGTTTTTCCAGGAATACTTTAGGGAAAAGGTTGGTAAAATTGCAATAAAAAAATAATGATAAAAAATGTATTAAACACTTTCAAAAATTTAAAATAAAATGCCTCAAATCGAGTTCTCCCTTACCGGTAAGGGTGACCATGGTTTTTCCAAAAAGTTAGGGACAAAAATAATGATAATAATTCATTATATGGGCCTTTTGGAATTCAAACTATTAGCTTTCCGACGAGAAGCTATTAAATTTGATGAGCACGTTTGAAGAGGCGATCAAAACAAACATATATATGCAGGTTCACATAGACACACACACATATCCAGATCTTGATGAGGATGCTTTAGTGAGATCCAAACACACACACACACACACAAATACACTTATTTGAAAATATGATAGAAAATCACAAAATTTTCTGTAGTCCTTATCTTCTCTAATCTCTCTTATGGGTTTTCCAATTGAAAGTTATGCTCTTTTCCCATGTGAGATCATCACAAGTTCATAAGAAGGCAATTTTAAATTATTCTATTATATAAATTAGAGCTAAATCATGCACATGTAATATCTTAGATAGAAGATGAAAGTATATCATACATTAGTTAGAGATTCTACTAATAACTTGTTATGAATTTAATGAAAGAAGAGTAAAGAAAATTAAAGGAATAAGAAAGAATGATTCTTTCTCACTATATAAAGTAAATAATACATAAGGGATGCTTTCTATTTATATGTATAACTTCACAATATCAGGATAAATCAATTCCATGATTTCAAAAGATAATAGAGGGATATAAAAGATAATAGGGGACAATAAGAGATATGGATATCACCGTAATATATTCATAATATTTATCATTTTTTTCTTAAGGCTAAAAACCTATTTGGTTTTTTGAAAACGTTTGAATTGTTGGTATAATTCGTTTTTTTTAATTGAAAATGAAAACTCTTTCAGATATTATTTATCTGAGGCTACCAAAGTATCAAACCGACCACTATCTGCTAACAATAGCCTTGTAATCTCATCATACAATGACTCCAAAACCATCAACTCCATGAACATGCTTCATGCTTCCTTAGTCAAGGCATTAGCTATAGAATTGGCTTCACGACAACAATGGACTAGCTCAACTTCCTAGGATTGAGCAAACATAGACTTAATCTCGCTAAGAACATTAAAATAAAGGTGCTCTTATGGGATTGTCAATTGCAATATCTGCATAACGTCACTACAATCACTTTCTAGAGTGACGTTTTTGAAGCCACTCTCATAAGCCAATATGAGGCCCGAAGGCAACCCCAAGCTTCCGCCGAGACAATTGTGTTAGGATCGGATTTGACCAAGAGGGGGGGGGTGAATTGGTCTTAATAAAATTTTCGCAACGAGAGGTGTAAAACAGAGTATGAAAGAAATCAACACAGAGATTTATCCTGGTTCGGTCCACTTGACCTACGTCCAGTCCTCAGATTCCTCTGAGCTTTTCTCAATCCACTAATCTTGAAAAGATTACAATCAATCACAAGAAGGACTCTCCCCCTTCTTAACTCAATCTAACCCCAGACACTTTTGCTCGTGTCTAAACCAACACAAGGTACTCCGACCTTGACCAACTCTCTCTCAAGGGAATAAATAAACAAGAATATTCTCCTTTATGAGAATTTAATGATGAACACTGAAGCTCTTTAATGAGAATGAGAAAACAGAGTAT
>QFDD01003147.1:0-12171 GCA_006871305.1 Vachellia collinsii | reverse complement strand
TTACCCTATTGCTATTAATGTTTTTAGGTGATAGTACTTGAGCTAAGATGACTGGGAAGATTTTGGAGGTTTTGCTAATGGCTATTTCTATTGTATAGCCTCCTCCTCTACAAATGTGTTGATTTGATATATATATTGCCACTATAGAGCTCATGTTTAAGCATACTCTGATATTTTAATATTTTCTTATGAAGTTACTTTGGGATATTTTTTATATAACTAGCCATATGCTTCTAATTTGATATTATGATATTATTTGTGAAATCACAAAGTTGAGTGGGCATTTTATTATACACTATTTGAAATAAATGGTATTCACATTATTGAATTAGGAATGTTGAGTTTGAGGGGAAACATGAATACGGTTTTTGAAAGACTAAGGCTTATTATTATAAGATTGATTTCTTAGCTTGAGTTGGAAAGAAGCCATAGTAAGTTCTTATTATCCATGATAGCTTTTAAATTTTTAGATCTACCATTTTCTATCATGGGTAAATTTTTGAAAAGGGGTTTAATTCATGTAAACATGATATATGTTTTGAAGATATTCTTTTATTCTTTTCTATCATATTTAACTTATTTTTGAAGTAAAACCTTTTTATAAGCATGATTAGTTTTATCAATGTGATTTTAAGAATTAGTAACTGGTTTAAGAAAACCGTTGTTATAGTCTACATGTTTTTTTAACACACACAACTTGGACCCGAAAAGGTTGACACCATCGTCATTTCATTTGTATTAGTTCATGAACTTGAGATTATCTTCCAGGCGATTCGTCTTAGGGAGCAAACCTTCATCATTTGTTGTTTTCTCTCCTGCAAGATTTACAAGGGCAGCTTCTTGAAGGTGGTTGATTTCAATTGTATTAATAATAGGGAAATCTACGATTGCTTCATGTGGGCATATTCTTGAATGTGATAGACAAATCCTCATGTATAAGTTCAACCACAAATTCTCAATGACCAAATGTTTCTCGACATTACCCATGATGCATTCTGGAGCCATTAAATTTGGACACTTTGGATGTTTGGGTTACCCTTTTTCCTATGCTTCAAATTATCTTATTCCTATAGATTTCTATAGTATGATGCTTAAATAATTATGTCCTACATCATAGTTGTTTGGGTATTTAATTAAGAGATGAGTCATATTTGTACTATTAGGAAGATATATTCCAGTCCCATTGAAACACAACATTGTGATCAATTGTGCGCAAGTCCAGCATTTTGAATGATAATTGAATGAAATAAATTTTAATTACTATGTACCAAGGACGAAAGCTCTACCAACTAAGATATTTAAAGGCTTATATGGGTTCTGTGAAATATGTACGAAACCACTCATACATGCAAGTGTGTCTCAACAAATGCATCCATGAAGAATATCGACATAATGTCGTTGAAGGATGTATATGTTTTATAGCTAGCTTTGTTGTTAGTCAGAATATAAGTCAATATTGAGAAACATGTAACATCTGCAAATTTATGTAACCAAGGATAAGGGCTAAACAAGGGGCTACGGAATAATTAAGGGTTCGGATAGTGAATGGAGGTATAAGAGGTGCCAAAGGTGCCATTTTTGCAAATGTAAGGGTAAAATGGCCATTTTGAGAAAAGTTAAGGGGATTTTGGTAATTTTGACCAAAATATGAGAAAATGACCTCATGCACTAGAAGGTAGAGAAAAAGTCACTGATCAATAATTGAGGCTCAATTAAGGTTAAATGGACCAAAAATGCCCTTTTTTGGGGGAAATTTTTACTATATTTAATATTTTGTCTATTTAATCAATTTTTAGCCAAATATTATTATTTAAATTGTTCAGAAGCTTCAAGAAAGTAATGTTAAGGTGGCTAAAAATAGTTTATGGAGTGCCCTAATTTATAAAATTGTTTTCAGTAGAAATTTAGAAACAGTTTGCCAGAATGGCAGTACGAAAAGCCAAAAATCGCCAAATTTGGATTTTCAGAAGAAAATTAATCAAGGGTATTTCCAAATTGAGTTTTGAGAAAAGAAAAATACCCTAATGAGCTTATGAATTATGGAAATTTTTGAGAGCCTTGATTGGAAAATTCCCGAAACACTTTTTTGGTAGTCGAAAATTAGTAAATGTAAGGTTACTTTGGTAAAGATGAAATTGTGTGAATGCAAGAGTTCCATTTATCATCTTCTTGTTAAAGATGGAAGAGTGAGAATAGAAAAATGGCACAAAGGGTAAATTATGTTTAGTTTATGGGCATTTTTGGCACATGTGTGACCCACAAGCTAGTCTAATTCATGGAATTAGATTTTTTTTTTTATAAGTTTTAAGTCCCCATTTGCTCCCATTTTCGTTTAGTACCAGAGAAAGGAGAGGGAGAAGTTGATGGAGCTCATGGAGAAGAGACAAGGAAGAAAATCAAGCACATCTCAAGTTTCAAGCTTGAAATCTCCTATAGAACTCATCTGTGACCTCTAATATCTCATTTAATTGGTTTATTTTTTCTTGATGAAGGATTATTTTGGCTGTTTTGATGGGGAAGGTTTGTGAGGAAAATGAGAATTGGTAAGATTGATAAGTAATAAGTGTCATAAATAAACTCTATGCATGGTTTAAGACATGTGGCTAGTAAGTTTGAGTTGATTTGAGTTAGTTATGGAATTTTGGCACTAAACCCTCATCCTTGCTGCTAACCAAGGATGATAATGCATGTTTTGATGTTGCCAAATGGGTGGAAATTGGTGTAGAAGTGAGATAATGCAAGTTTATGGGAAAGAATCTTGCAAAATTTCATTTGCTCCCATTTTCTGTGTATTTTCGTGCAGCTGAGGTTCAAGGGGAAAAAGTGTGGTTTTGAATATTTTAATGCTTCCATTGGATTTAGAAGGAAAAATTGTGTAGGTTAGAAGCAAGAACACAATTTTGGAGGCATTGAAATTAGAAATGGCACAATGGAAAGTTAAGGGCTTTAGTTGTTAAGTGATGAAATACTAAGGATTGTATGGGCCAAGTGTTGATGCCAATTGTGTTATGTTGTGTGTAGGAGTATGAATTTTTGAGAGGAAGTCACCAAGATTAAGTGGAAGCCACTCCATGCTCACATTGGAAAGTTCAACCTTCAAGGTAGCAAATTCTCTAACTTTGAGTTTACATTGCATATGATTGTTGAGTGTGTTGATTGGCCATGTTTGATGTGGGGTGTAGCCCTATGACATGTAATTCCTTACTTGAGTATGGTTGTAGCTATGCAAATCTTGATATGCCTTGGCCTTGTGCAATGTATACTAATGTGAAAAATAAGGTTTTGTTAGACTTTCATGGCATGATAATATTTCCTTCCAATAATCATGCATGTTGATGTGATAGTTAGAATTATTTGCTACTGATATTTCTTTGAAATCTCATTCTTTCCAATGACTAACAATAGGAGAAAGTTTCAAGGGGAAAGGAAAGGAGGTCCAAGAATGAAAGGTGAGGGCTTACATGAAGATGCACATGTTGTATATGGTCATTTTGATGTGTATCTATGTGACTTTGGTGTATATGTGTTATTTGTGGATAAATGCAAATTAAACTCCTACACTAACTGATTTGGTGCTATGTGTTGTAATTAAGTTTGTTTTGAAGTGAAATTCATAAAGAAAAGGAAAGGAGCATGCAACTTGGCCATATAAGGGTCCAAAGCCCTTAATTGAGACAAAACAGGATAAATTGAGTAAATTAAATCCAATGGACCTAAGATTTTGCATGTCAATAGATTATTTTTCAAGATTTCTATAGAGTCCTAGATTTTTTAATTTGGAGTTGTGTGTGAAAAGTTATGCATTTTCAAAGTTCAGCCAAAAAACTAGAAAAAATTACAACAGCTAAGTTCGCCACAGTGAAGTTCAATCTAGAGGAGATCACGGCAGCAATCTCAATAGATTACTGCAGCAATCATGGTTAGAGAGCAAATTCTTGCATGAAGTTTAAAATGTTTGCCATAGTGAAACCCAAAGATGGCTGCGACAAAGTTCCTTATTTTGACAATTTGAATAGTGGAATTTAACATGGATTAAGTGGATGTTTGAGCTTTAGCTTGTCCAATGAATATTTTTCCCTATGAAGAATAAAAGAATATTTCATTAGAGACTCTGATCACTCAATTTGAATTTTTCTAGAATTAGTTATGGATTTTCAAAATTGGGCTAAATTTCTGACTAGCCAAATGAATAGTAACTTAAATAGGTGTTTTGAAATTCACTAAGATAACTAATTCTAGCTCACATAATGGACTCCAAAGGTCTCATTAAAGTATCTAATGGATAATAAAGTGGTTAAAGAGAAGGTGTTACACAACAAATGTAACAGTCTAGCACCCCTCCCTTGCAGATATTATCTATGTTTGCAGCTATAGTCAAGAGCATGGTTTTATTTCCTTGGGTGCAACCGTAGCCACCCAAAAAACACATTCATGAGGAGAAGGTATCTGCACCCTTATAAGGCATGCTTTATTCCCCTTTCCAACCGATGTGAGACTTTAAATCCACCCCCATAGGGGTCCAACAATCCTCATTGGCACACCAACTAGAAACCTGGCTCTGATATCAAATTGTAATCCTCTAAGTAAATTAACATCAACATAAATTCACAATTGATTATAAATTCCTCGAGGTCTAGGGCATAAGAGCCATGGGTGAGACATGCACCCCACAAACCTTTCACAGTATCAATCTGACCTAGGGCACAAAAATCACCCATAAGTCGTCGCCAAAAGTCACCAAAAATCAAAACAATTATTAAACCTCCTATTAAATGTATAGGCTTACATATATTCATCAAATAAATACCTAATGTCTCAAGCATACCAAAACACAACTTAGTGATGATGGGTCTAATTTCACAGCATAATCATAATGATGATATCAAAGCATGCAAGTCTTATAAGTCTAGCAATATACATTTCTCCAAAAAGTAATCTAACTACTAAGCCTATAGTGATAGCTACTATCAATCTATTGGCTCGTTCCCTTCATAGCTCAAACTATTAAGTTCCTCTTCTTAAAATAATAAATATAAATAGGGTGAGACATAAAATCCCAGAACCAACAATCAATTCATAAAATATACAATACGAGATTACATGTCAAAGTGTTCCCAAGAGGATGAATGTTGTCAGTCTGGAGGAGATCACCATAGTGATCTCAATAGATTACTGCAATGGTCATGTACCAAAAGCAATTTTACCCTCAGTTGAAGAAGTTGACCGTAGCAATACCCAATGTTCATCGTAGCGATCCCCTAAATTTTGACCAAGTGAACAATGATTTTGCCAACATTTTTCAACCTTGATTGAGAAATAATTTGGTCCAAGAAATATTTTTTTCTTTATAAATAAGGGACTAAGAAAGCTTTCATTAAAGAACTAAATTATTTAATTTATAATTTTCTAGAATTAGTTGTGAATTTATAAAGATGGGCCAAATTTCTAAGTTATTAAATGAATAGTAACTAAAGTGGGTGTTCTGAAATTCACTAAGGTAACTAATTCTAACTCACATAATGGACTCCAAAGGTCTTATACAAGTCTATAATGGATAATAAAGTGGTTAAAGAGAAGGTGTTACATTGTGCATGTTGTTTGCTCATGTGCTAAAAGAGATATTTGAGATAAATGTATGATAACCCTTAGTTTATGGCAATTACATGTCATGTGATGGAAATATGTGCCATTTATGCTAGCAAAATTGTTCAACACCCTTATTTATGACATTTAGGACTAAAATTGATAAATGAAGTCCAAAGGCCATGGGATTTTGCATGCTAGTTTATGGTATAAGCTTTCTATTGAGTCCTATTTCGCTAAGCTTAGACTTGTATTCAAAAAGTTATGCAATTTTCCATCTTCTACTAAAAACCATATTTTTTATAGTAGCAGAAGTTGGTCGCGGCATACCCTAAAGTTCGCTTCGGCAAAAGTGGTCAAAGAGGAAAAATTCTCTTTGATACGTGAAGTTCATAGTGGCAATGACAAAAGTTGGTCATATTGAACAGGGTTGATAGCCCTATTACAACACGTTAAGAGAGTTTGTTGTGATAAAATAGGAGGTTGGTCGTGGTAAAGTTTTAAACTTTTAACCAAATGAACATAGATTTTTCAAACCCTTACCGGTTTTTATTGAGCAAGAATTTGGTCAAACAAGTATTTTTTTCCCACTAGGGATTGAATAAGCTTTTTATTAGAGACTTGGATCACTTATTTCAAATTTTTCTAGATTTAGTTGTGAATTTTCAAAATTGGACTAGATATCTAAGTTACCAAATGAATGGTAACTTAAGTGGGAGTTTTTAAAATTCACCTAGTTAACTAATTCTAGCTTAAGCAATGGTCACAAGTGGTCTAAGTGAAGTCTCTAATGCGTAATAAAGTAAGCTAAGAGATGGTGTTACAAACTAGGTACTATAAATTTTACTTAGGTGCAAAAGTGCCCATCGATTCTTCTAAATGGGGCAAAAATGCCACCTACATTAGTTTAGATAATTGACATTACTTTTTTTTAGTTAGTGGGCCCCACCTAATTATATTTCTAAAAAGCTCCACACAATCCCCCCCAACAAACTCTCCTCTTCTGTTTAGTTTTGCGCTCTTCTCTCTCTCTCTCTCTCTCTTTCTTTCACACACACACACACACATCAAGATTTGTGTTATTAATTTTAGTTGACTTGTTTCTCCTCCATAGTTCCCAACCCCCAAGCTCAAGTACCATAAGATTCTTCTTCTTTTTTTAAATGAAAATTAGATATATTAAAGTAATTATAAGAAACTACAAAAGACACTACCACTGAAACATTAGTGCTTTTAGTTGCTAATAGGGCACTAGTGTTCCTGGTGAGGTTATCGACCACTAAGCTTGTGTACTTTGAGCTTCTTCTCATCATGATTTGATTTTTGGTCTCTATATCCATAGAGCTATTCATTGTCCTAAAATGACACCAGCCCTTTCGCCTATACTGCACCATTCCTTCCAACCTTCTCCACAATTTCGAACAGTTTTCCATCTCTAGGACATTCTTTGCCTTTGCTGCCTTTGCCATCATTCTCGATCGAGGCGTCCTCTTGCAAGAGAAGACGAAAATCAATCTAACTTATCTTCTTTGATTCATCACTTTTGTGCAACAACATATTCTATTTCACATTTAGTTTGGTGATCATATGGGATTGAAAGGTCAATACCACCTTTTGTTATAGTTTGTGATCATATATCTTTGTCAACTACTCTAATAGGAGTTGATGTGCCCAAGAGCTTCTTGGTCAGCTTCGCACAATCTGAATGGAAGGAAGAGGAGGGTGGGGAAAAGGAGAGAGTATGGAGCTTTCTAAAATTATAATATAAAAATACTAGGTAGAGCCCGCTAAACAAAAAAAGTAATGGTGGTTTACCTTAACTAAGGGGGTGACATTTTTGTTCTATTTAAAAGAGTTCAAGGATACTTTTGCATCAAGTAAAGTTTATGGTGCCCAATGCATTTTTGAGAATTATTGGTAGGCATTTTTACACTTTAACCTTATATTATTATTTGGGGTGAAGGGGTAAAATGCTCATTGACTATTGCATTATGTGCATCTGGTATCAAATACTACTGTTAAGTGCAAAAATGCCAATACTATTAAAGAAGCAAAACATCCATTACATTTTAATTTGTAGGTCCCACACATGCTGGTATGTCATTGCCTTATCCCTTTCCTTCATTTCTCTCCATCATTCCTCTCTACCACACTTCTTCCTCTCTCTCCCCCCCCCTTTCCCTCACACACATGCACACACAAAGTTAAACATGGCACTCTTCAAAAGATGCTTGGACTTGACACCCAATGGTCAATGCTTACTCTTCAGCCCCACTAGACACATACTCTCCACAAACCTATTCATTGAGATTCACTGCTAGCACCCATGCATTCCCACACAGCCTAAGTGGTAGCCTTGCTCACACCCATCGCAGACCATAACGTGACCCCACTGAGCTCACCACATACCACATAGCGATGGGTTCTCATGGTACATGAGTTTCAGCAAAAGAGGAGAGGGGATCTCATTCAGGTTGATTCCGAGTCCAAAGTGAGAATTGTGAGTCAGCTTGTGGTCCTTGAGCTCATCACTGGAATCGATGGGTTATGGTCTGAAGCTAGAAGGCTGTGAGTTATGATAAAAAAATGGGTAACAGTGTTTAGCGCAGGACGGGAGCTGCGATGAAGATTGAAGAATGTGCGGATTAAAGGTGAAGTGAGATTGGAGGAATAGTGAAAGTGGGGTTTGAGTTTTTGGGTTTGAGGGGATTCTTTTAGAGGGTGGCGAAGGGGTTGAGGGGAAGAGAAAGAGAGAATGGAAAGAGGGAAAGACGAGAATGGGATTGAGAGATTGTACAATGGGGGTGATAGCACTTCAGCATAGGGGCATTCCCAAACTTGAGGCACCTGTAGTCAGGTCTCTGGTAGCAAGTTCCATGTCAAAGGAGTGATAGAGGTTGGTGGTGAAGCAAAGTATGAAGAAAAACGCGCAAACAAGGCCACATGGAGAAAATGATATTTGGCAACTGTCAAAATAGGTGCTAGTGCATATTTGGAAGGAAACATGGGCCCCAAATTTCAATATTGATGGACGTTATCTACCATCGACAACACTAGCATTTTTGCACCCTACGGTAGTATATGGTGCTAGATGCACATAGCATAATAGTCTATGGGCATTTTTGCCCCATCACCCTATTATTTGGGAATCAAAAGTGTTATGGGCCCTATTATAAACATTTGTAAACTATACATGCATGGGCTAATGCAAAATTAAAGAGGATAACTAAACGGGGCTTGAGTCTAATATAAGAGTTTGGTCTATCACAATGTGGCAAACCAAAGTTTAAATCTCTATTGGGAGATATACCCATATTTTGTACCTAACAATGCCTTCAACAAGATTGCCTTTAGTAGGATGATACTTATGGTTAGGTAAAAAATTAAGGATAAATAAAGTGTAGCAAGACCTTTGCACAAAAAAAAAAAAAGATGTACAAGACCTAGGATCATGAAAAAAAAAGTTTTTTGCATTTGCCAAATCATGTCTATCGAGCACTAATTGTCGTGCCAGTAATATCATTTACAGAAGGATCTTCAACTGTTGAAGATTCTGAAAGCTCTACATTATAATTAAATATGAATGCAGGCCTTCGAGGTGAGGGGAGGGGTACTTCATTGCCAAGCATGAAAACTACTTCGGACATCGAAGGCCTATAGGAGGCATTTTCTTGCACACACAAGAGCCCAATACATATACATCTTAAGGATATATCAAGAGGATAAGATTCACCAAGTGTTGAATCCACTATCTCCAAGCATTTTTCTTCTCTCCACTTCTCCCATACCTACAAATCAATGCGATATTATTTCATCATAAGGGAAAAATAAAATACCCATAAAGACTCTTTTAGCCATTTCTAGCTGGGGCATTCAAATTTCAATTAGAGGAAATGTAAAAGATCAATGATTTTTTTTATTTCATCCTCTTATATCTTTAATCTTACATGTCCAATTAAGTTTAAGGATGATCTTCTTTTATCATGATCCGTATTTCTTTCGCCACTGATAATCTCTAACAATAGAATACCGAAGCTGAAAACATCAGACTTTGTTGAATATTGTCCTTCCATTGCATATTCTGGAGACATATAACCACTGTAGCAAAAAAAAATAGTTACAAGATAAGGTTGTCATAGAACTATATTAATAGTTTTATTATGTGCTAGAGTTTTGTTCTTACTATGTCCCAACAATTCGTCTTGTTCTTGCTTGAATTTGATCCTCTCCAAATATTCTAGCCATGCCAAAATCTGAAATTTTGGGGTTCATTGCAACATCTAAAAGGACATTGCTAGCTTTAAGGTCTCTATGAATTATTTTCAACCTTGAATCTTGATGAAGATAGAGAATGCCTCGAGCAATTCCAATGATAATATGAAAACGTGTCTCCCAATTCAACGATGATCTTCTATTCCTATCTGCGATATAATGAACCTTAACATCTTATCATGGAAAATATATGTCGGAAAACCTTAAAATGCTATATCAAACACATACAAATTAAATAAGAAAATTTCGATTTTATAGGACCATATGAGAGACATATTTTGTATTTATGGTCAAATGGAAAATCTTTAAAGTTGAGCAGAACTTGCAAAATCAGCACTATCAGGCTTGCAACATAAGCAGTAATTCATAATTTTTTTCTCTATTGTTTCCTGGTTGTCATCTTTGATACATGATGAACACAAATACTTTGTGCTATTAATTAGAAGTACCAAATAATAACTGTTTTCTTAATTTACCAAAATCATAATATGTGAAAACTCATAGACACAAATATAATGAAATGTCAAAACAATGAAGTAAAATGTTTCCACTTCTGTAATTTATGGCATTTAAATTAATCGTATGTGTGATATTTGATCGTAACATCATTTTGAAGAAAGAGAAGGATAAGAACATGTACCAAAGAGAAAGAAGTCCAAGCTTTTGTTGGTTAGGTATTCATATATCAACATCCTTTCTTCCTTATGAATGCAATACCCCAGCAACTTTACAAGATTCCTGTGTTGTAGTTTTCCGATTAGTTTAATTTCATTCTTGAACTCTTGAGTCCCTTGTCTAGAACCTTGAGACAATCTTTTCACTGCTATCTCTTGCCCATTAACTAATAAGCCCTGAAATATAATAAGATCAAATGGAAGTTTGCCACTCTAGTTCGTATTGAGGGATTTTTAAAAGTTTTCACTTACCTTGTACACACAACCAAATCCACCTTGCCCCAATCGATTCTCGTTCGAGAAATTTTTTGTTGCAGTCATTATGGTTTTAATGCTGAAGTATGGCAAGCTTGGTTGTGCCTCATTTTCACCATGATACTCCTCTTCTGTCGGAGGATCTATTTTCAGTTGTTCTTCAGTTATTTCAGCGCCTAAACATAGCAAAAATGAGAGGGTGGAATAACATGTAATGATCTTCCCAATGACTAGATAACAAATAATGAGAACAAGGGAAAGTTCACTGGATACACACGCACACACACTAATTGTTTGGTCATAGTCTCAGGAGATCACAGCAAGAAGAAGAGATTGCAGAGAGAAGGGAAGAAGCTAATCAGAGAGAAAGAAGAAAAGCCAGAGCGAAAAACACTTCCCAAATATCTTCAACACCTCTACACTTGTACCCTTTTTTGCTTATATTCTCATCTCCATTTAAAGATGGATCCCACACATTTGAGCCCATTTTAATAAGCTTCTGGCCCACTTCTTTTCATAAAGTTAATTCTAATATGTTTCATATAAAACAAAGGAAAACGATAAACATCATTAATAAAATAACTTTTCATCTTTATTTCTATTGAATATACTCTGTAACATATATGAGCAAAGTCAATATATAATAAATAAAGGGTAAAATTATATATTCATATGAAAAATTTAATGAGGTGATTAATGAATAGGAATCAATAAAATATTCTCTTTCTACCCTATAAATATAGGACCAGAGGAGTATTAACAATAAAACTGAAAGATACCCCAAAACCAATGTTTTCTATAGCAGATAGTGTTGCTTGATGGTCTCAATTGATTTAATCAAAATGAGTATTTGGGTAGGTAAATGTGAAAGTCTTGGTTTGATTAATAACTCGTATATATAAAACAAAACAAAAACCCCTTGACTCATTCAACCCCCTATATAAGCAAAAATATATATATATATATATATATTCATTGACTCATTCAATGGAATTGAATATTGAGATACAATTTTTAAAATATGGATCTTGGAGAAAAATTAAAGCAAAGGGCATCATTTTCTTACACCGACAAAGCATAATTTCATTTTGGTCCCTGGGGGTGCTGTGAAGTTTCAGAATATTTTTTGGGGCTATTGAATATTTTACTTGCTATAGTGGGGATGCAGTGAAATTTTCCCTTGACGTTTATTCTCTCTCTAGCTAATTTTTCTGTCATCATTTCCCTAAATTAACTTTAAGATAACTTATAGGAAATTAATCTTCGGTGGTGCAACTTTTCATGAGTTATATACAATATATATTCAGTAATGCATAAATGCCTTTCATTTTGCATATATAAATTTGAGATATGTTGCAGACAACTAAAAAAAAGTTGCACCCACTGA